>OMLP01021969.1:6959-21062 GCA_900302685.1 Spondyliosoma cantharus | reverse complement strand
CTGTGAACGGTGCAGCTAGAGGTGCACGAGAGCTGCTGCAGCCTCTGAGCCAGCCAGACTCTGGCCGTCCCATCATCTACATTTGACGGACAATGAAAAAGGAGATTATTCGTATAGTAAAAGTTTACACAATGAAATGGCGCTCACATTAACTCAGTAGACAGAGCCTGGTCTGCCTGGAGAGTTTAAAATTACCTTCAGCATTAATAACAGATGCCGTCCTGTTAGCTCCGCTGCTGCTTGACTCACTTGCGTCGCTAAGTAGTAACGTTAGTGTATGAACACGGGACAGTCCTGCAAATGAATTGCTGTTCGGCCAAATGTTAGGTAGTTCCCCCCCCTTGATGAAATCGAAACTTTACAAGTGTTGCAAGTGACCGTATTGTCGTCTTTTCGAGTGAAATATAACCAAACTTCAGAGAGCTTCTACCTTGATGCCATGTTTGCTGCGCTCTGAACCAAAACAACGCAGCGCGTGTGTGACGTCATGACGCATTTGCAATGAGCGGAACCGATAAGCGGAATCATTAAGCAGGCATGCTAACGATTCGAGGAATTGACTCACTGGGCACCGGTTCTGAAGAAGAACCGGTTCTCGATGCCCATCCCTACACATGAAGCAGAATAATTTGAACATAGACAGTTATTATTGAAAAATTTCAACCCCTCATTTTTTCAGGTTTTAACAATCATGTCAATTACCACCACCACTACGAGTAAAGGACTATAATAAACAGTGTTCTCATAGCCATCGCTTTGAATCTCCATTTAGAGGGTCATGTAGGCCTAACACTTCACTCTTCCCCTCTATCCCCACAAGAATCGCCTTCCCTACCTCAAGGTTCGAATGCACAATTCAGAGAGTTAGAGCTAACTGGTCGGGGCAAGGGGCTTGTTGCCTTCCTCTCAAGTATGGACCAAGAATCTGAAATCATTGGATCCTGCATTTCCCATAATGCAACCCAACCCATCTTTAGTTACACCCTTGCACCACCGCACAATTGTATAAACATAATATTATTGAGACAAAGAGGTCATTAAAACAATCAAAGTAAGAATAATGTCACTTTTGAGCATTAACGCTCTGAAGAATCTCTTCAGGTCTCACACAGGTCTCTCTGGCAGAAGTTCGGAGGGCTGCAGGTATGATGCTATTATGGGATGTTGGGGAAGGAACTCCGTCTCTTTGACCTGCTTTACCAGAGGTGGCCTCCATGTCTCCGACTCTGTCACCACCACCTTCTTCATCCAACGTGTGTTTGCATCGGATTGTGTTTTCAGTACTAGAGTGCGTGCTCCAGTGCATCTCGGTTGTGTATGAGTGTGTGTCTGCGAGGGAGTTCATGTGTGAGCTTTTTCTGGTACTGTGTTTCCGTCCACGTGTTGTTCGCTCACTACATTTTTCTGTAAGTGTTTGAGTTTGTGATAATGTGAATATGCTCAGATGTTTGTGTATTTGTGTGTATTTGTGTGTGAGCAAGTACATGTGTGTACATCCACCAGTGTGTGTGTGTGTGTGTGTGTGTGTGTGTGTGTGTGTGTGTGTGTCAGAGATGCCATTGTTTGGCCTCTGGAGGTTTCATTAAGGCCCAGTGTCCAGAGGTAAAAAGTCATTCATCTCCCCTGTTGTGAAGTGGCAGCTCTGGGCTCCGTCCCTCACTTCTCCACCTCCTCCTCCACCTCCATCTTTCCCTCTTCTCTATCCTCCCATCTCTGCTTCCTCTCCTCCCCTCGCATTTTTCTCACATCCTCAGCCGCTCTCCCTCTGTTTCTCTTTTCATTTCCTCCTTTTTTCCATTTTCTTCCATCACTTTCTTGCAAAAATATCAAGTCTTATGAGTCTAGAGAAAAGACTGGAAAAAAACAAGTACAGAGGAGGGGGCGAGACGAGTGTTTGATGTCTTTTAGACAGACCGGCCTGTCTAATGAATCCTTCACCAGTCTGCTATGAGATGAGCTCGTCTTCCTCTGTTTCTTTCTTTTTTTTGTGCTCTTTTTTTGCCTCCGTGCACATTAATTAGAGCTGTCAAAACTTAAGTCTCTCCCTCTTTCTCTCTCTTTCCCTTTTTATTTTGTTCCTTCAAGTGGCTGAATGGGATACCGTTAATTAAAAAGATATCAGATCATAGAGGCCCCCTGAGCGCTGGAACCGTCTGGGCCCTCGCGTCCTGACAAGTCGAGACATCATGTTTTTTCTTTTTTTTTTCTTGTCCGTACACACTCCAAAGAAATTCTGGTCCCTTTTGTCCGCAAGTTACAGCGACGTATTGAAGTTCACAGGATAGGAGACTGGAGGGTGTGTATGTGTGAGTGTGAGTGTGTTGAAGTGCTGTGTTGATAAAAGTATCTTTTTTGTATTTAATTGCGTCTCAGCGTTATGAAAGTGTGGATATCTCTTCTGATGAGGACTTCAGAAGGTTCACTGTTTTAAGTGGCATATCTTTACTGACAGAGAAGAGTACTGAACGAAAGACACTGAGAGCACTCTCTTCTCCTTTGTGTGGGTATGTGTGTGCGTGTGTGGGTGTGCACATGTTCAATAAGATAGTGTGAGAATCTAAGTTTGTGTTAATGTGCGTGCATACATGTGTCGACATCTGTTTAAGAAAAGTTTATGTCAGCGACTGAGAAAAAGTGGCTGGCAATATGCTAACCCTAACCACCACAATGTACTTTTAAGTGACAGCCTTGCTAACAGTTACCAAGGCAGCAAGCTTTGTCTTTGGCAAAAATAATACATAAAGGTACCCTGAGTTTTCTTGTAGACAGACACAGGTATACATACATTGTTTTACACCAAATGCATTATGGATATCCTTGTTTTTACCAAGTTTGCTAGCCAAAAACGTTCATATAGGTCGACTGTGAAAGCAGCTTTTTATGGCCCATATTTACATTTCTTGTTAGATGACAACTTTTGGTGGCCGTAGTAATTATTATGGCAGTCAGGTGAAGCAGTATAAACAGCAACAAAGCAGAGATGCTCTTTTTCTGCAAGTCCAAGTAAAGTCTCAAGTCTTTTATGATTGTAATGAGTATTTGCTGTGTGCCATACTTCACCCCGGATATTGATGTTTATGTCAAGTGTGACAGGGGAGTTATTTGAACTTAGTTATGTGGTTCAGAATATACGTGACTGAAGTGGTTATTTTAAATGATACTGAAACCTTTTCCTAAACGAGAAGTTTTCTTACCTCAACTGCGGGCATACAACAAAGGTCCAGTGGGCCTGTCGCTAGTGCGTCACTCACCGTCATGTTGCTTTGTGAATGGTGATATATGTAATTTTGGTGGATGACACTACACAGCTCATTTGAGCCACTTCCACTTCTTTTGACTCCCTGCTCTTGTTCCCTTAAAGGTCAGCAACAATACACATTCATGTGACTCCACTGAAATTGAATTCTTTACGACTTTGCTACAAATTCATGTGTATATATGTTGCATCCATGTGTTCCTCGGACAGTGCCACTGCCAAAGTTTGAAAGTCGTTCTTCTGCCTTCGGTTTGTGTGAGCAACATGGATGATGTTTTGCTTTTTATCGCTCAGAGTCTTTAGGAAACACTTTGACAGCTGTGTCCTTTATTTGAGTGAAAAGGAAAGGAAACGGATCATGTAAGCCAGGAAATATGTTTCACAAATATGCATGTTACCATCAACCCAATGTTTGCTTTCGTCCAGCAGGTTTCACCGCCATATGACATCAATTCGGGCAAATAAATGTTCCCAATCTGAAATATGTTAGATTATTCCAATCCTACATGAATGCACTGTTACTTTGTGTCTGTGCCTGAACCCAATAATCTAGCCCATTCCATAGAAACAAACTGATTTCAGTCAGAAATGTGCTTTTACAAATGCTGATGTGCCTTTATCGCACATGTATGCATGTTTGTAGCTGTCTTCATCTGTGCATATGACTAATACATGAGTGAGTAACTCATCATTGGTAGCCAGTTATTGATATTGATGTATGACTCTCATACACACATTCACTCACATACACAGGCAGTGTTGTGGTGCGAGATCAGTAATTTGTAGTTAATCATTTGGGCTGAAGAGGGATGAGGTGGGGTGAGAGGGAGGGCTTAACCCCCCTCCGCTCCCTGCCATCTCAGCAGCAGAGTGGCAGTGGTGAGACACAGAGACAAATGATGTGCACACACACACACACACACACACACACACACACACACACACACACACACACACACACACACACACACACACACACACACACACAGTCTCTCTCTCTTTCTCTCCATGCAGAAACCTAATTAATTTTGTGCAGTGTTTCAGAATTGATTGTGGTCATTCCTAGTTCTAATTTTTCATCTGGTTTTCAAGGGCTTCCTTCTGTCTGTCATTGTTAATGTGAGTGTGTGTGTTACTGTATCAAAATGTACTTGTGCTCATTACAGGGTGTTGAATTTGATTGAATAAAATTTCTTTTGTGATGATTACCTGAGTGTGTGCATGCCTCTCCTGAAAAAACCCTCAGACTAAATACAATTTTAGAGAAAGCCAAAAACAAACAAGATTTTGTATATTTTTTATTACGGCATTTATGTCCATTGCAAAAGCAGAATATGTTGAGCAGGAGAAACTGTGAAAAAAAAAAAAAAAAACGGTGATAGGTGAGAACAGATAGACAGGATTGACAAAACTTAAGCGGCATTTCACATATGATGAATTCATATGAAAGCAATGTGTGTGATTTTCAAATGTTAAGTTCCCAAATTAAATCAAAATGTCCTATTTGATATGTTACAGTCATTTGTATATTTGTATCTATTCAGACTTTTTCACATTTAAAAGTGTTATGCATGGAAAACTGAGAAACATGTCCTTAAAACACCTAAAATCACAACTCCAAATGTGAAATGTCTCAGTTTTCATGTGAAATAAACTTTTCATATCTAAAGATTGGTGAAACCACAAAGAAATGAAAAGGTGTTTCCCTATATTCCTATAATTTTCAGTAACACACATCTCTAAGTAGGCTTTACTGTTGAAACATTCTGTATACAGCACTCTTTTTTATATTTACAATTCATTTTCACATGAGAAATGTTTCAGTTCACAAATGAAAAATGATTACACATTTGTAAAATAACCTTTCAGATGTGCCCTTCTCCCGCAGCAAATGAAAGCAATGCAGCAATGCAACAAAATGCAGTAGTCCCATTTTAGTGCACTTTCTCATTTCAAGCCATCCAAATACATTGAACACCACACGCTACAACATTATATAACTTATAAACAAAAAACATATGAGCTCTTCAAGTGCTATCATTTCGATCATTAAGACATTTTAACACTTTAAATAATGAGCAGTGTACCCTAATGAATCTGTATAAAAGCTATGATATTTACATAATTGCCATACTGAACTGAGCTGAAACTCACGTCATCAGCTAGATCAGCAATTTGCACGATTGCCATGTTGTGTAATCAGTGTTGAAGAAATTGTATGAGTTGGTGCACTTTTCCGGATGCATCTCTATCTTGAAGCCGTGTCACTTTAAGAAAATCCACTAGCCCTTAGAAATGAAGGAAATTAATGAATCTGATTATGGCTTTGTCTAATAGTTTACGCATCACAATTTCCTGTTTTTAATCACTACAGTAGGACTGTGCAGCCCAAGGGCACTGTTTTAATTCTTTTGTGTTACCAGCAAAAGCACGAAAAAAAAATTATAAGATTAATAATTGTTTTGCCAGGATCTAATAACAAGCAATAAAAACCAGCCAACCAGAATGCTGCCCCCATACCCAATCTGGGTGCTATTATTAGAAACCATCTTTTTCAAGTGTTTTCTTCTTTCTTCCTGTTTAATCTTTTTGGTCCAAATTACATTGACACTCATAATTTTGAATGTTTTTTCAATTCTGATACATATTTGAGTCTGCTTATGAAAGAGGCTAATGTTGTCACATGAATAGAGAATGATCTTTTCTCCATGATTCATTATGATTTCCCACTTCTGGCCAATGACAGGCAGGTTGATAGAATATTTACAGTCTCCCGAGGAGACATTTAGCAGAAACACATCACAGCTGATGTTCATCTGCTCTTTAAGACCTTATGCATGAGTGTATGAGTGAGTCTGCAGGTGTGTATGTGTGTGTGTGTGTGTGTGTGTGTGAAGGCTTGACCTACCTGTGTGTGAATGTCTAAGTGTGATCTGTTTCATGTAGCAGAAAGAGTGACAAGAGTGTCTTGCTCACATGGCACCATAATGGAACTGACATTCTGTCAGTAACACAGCCGTAAATGCTCTCTTACGTCCTCTTTCTCTTGTGTCCCCTCTCTCCACTTTCTACACCCTCACCATCTCCCTCCCCTTTCCTTTGTCTTTGCCTTCATTTAAAATAGGACACTTACAGCACCTGTTTACCAGTGAACTTCACCATTGCATCTATGTATTATTAAAATTATAAAACAAATAGGGCCCATTTTACATTGTAAGTCTGCATGTTGGTGCCAAAATTCAGACATACCTAGGTAGCATTAGCAAATTTAAAATGTTGGATTACACAGGTGAGGTTATCCTAACTAGCCCACAGAGCAGGAAAATCTTGACAGCACCAATAGGGCAGAAAAACTGGAGGCAAGTGCACAGCAGACAACATTCAATACCAAGGTTAACATCATTGCTGCTTTTAATGTCCGAGAGGAAACTGAGAGATGTTACATAGACTGACTATTTTGTCAGGTTTTCTAACTAATGTGCTTGTGGTGCTAATGTTTATCAAACCAAAGGCATTTTTGAGCAGGAAAATACCTTGTTAGGCCAAAAAGATGCAAGTGATGCCTTGAGTTCACATTGTGTCTGCAACACAGCTTTGTTCTGTCTTCCACACGGCACTGTAGGATGTCAGTAGGATGAATGTCAGGAAATTTTAATAGGGGGCATATAATGAAAAACTCATGTTTTTAGTGCTTGCGCACATACATTTGGTTGTTGCCTTCAAATCCAACTGTAAAATAAGACATCTTTGTCGTAGTATTTTTGTGGGCTGCCTCGGTCAGAAAACATGGGTATCAACAAGCCCTACAGATTTTGGTCTTTTTCTTGAGTCAAATGGAGGCTCATTGGAATAATACTGCCCCATCTCCAACCATGGCTTGAGAACCTTGCAAAGGTCCGCAGGTAAGAGTTAAGCACAGCTGCACTGTTGTTGGCTGCAAAGAAAAGCACAAATCACTACATAGGCCCTAAACCCCAGAGGACAGTAGAGCTGAGTGGAGTAACTTTATTTTGATGGAAATATCCCCATGACAACTAGAAAACTCTTGTATGTGCAAACAATTTCACTTCAGAGGGCCAGTACAGGGCTAAGAGCAAAACACAGGAGCTGCTCTGAATCATCATCTACTCCCATCAGAGGATGTCAAGACCCAGTAGATTACTACATGTGAACAAATAATTTTTTTTTTTGGCAACTTTGATTAACACCCAGTTGTCTTCCTAGCACCATACAAAGATTGTTACATACCTGTAATGTTATTGGCCTGCTGGGCAGCGAGGCTGAGGCCAATACAGATTATATTCCTTCTGAACAAAATCAAAGTGCCTCAGATAGAGGGTGAATATAGGGCTGGAATAATGGATAGTATAAATTTTAAATAAAAATATGACCTTGAAAATGAGCATAATATGTCTCCCATCTGGACCAAAGTGGTGGACTGACAGACAGCCATAAGCTGGAGAAGGGAAAGACTTATCAGTTGTTGCACTGTTACTTCTGGTCTGTTTTGTGTTCACCCTAGTGTTTCACAAGCTACTTGCTTCAAATCCATTATGAACCATTTAATCTTTCAGCATTCAACATGTTGCCGTGGCAATATTACTCATTTCACAGATAAAAACTCTGAACAAAATGTCTTCCAGAGGGTATGAATACCTGAAAAACCTCCCATTCCTCCTGCTTTCCACAGTGTGGTGGGTGTTCTAACTTGGTGGTGTTGAAGTCCATCTGGAAATGCTCAGAGTGTCCTGTCTCAAAGCTGCTGCCATCACCTCTCACAGTATTTCACTTTTTATGGACACAACCAGCTCTGGTGCTCTCTGTCTCCCTTTGGAGCTTCTTTGGAAACATCAGCCAGCATTTTATTTACAACCTCAGAGACATGCCTGTTCCCTACAGTGGGAGGTTGGTGCATAGTGAATATGTTACGATTCAGGCATATCAGCTCACAGATTTCAAGGAAAGAAGGAATGTATGTGTGGTTTCTCTGTCCATGGATCTGTGTGCACAGCTTACTTGTGTCAGAGGGCTCACTGTGGCTACAGTGTAAATTTACATTTTTAAAAGCTTTATACAATTTATCAGAATGGTATGTTCAATTGTGTCTTGGTAGCATTATACCATTCCAGTAGAAAGGTTTCAAATATCACGTCTACAGCTAAGTTGTCTGGAAAACGTGACAATAAATTCCTTTTTGTGGTGTTATTTATCTATTTTATGGTTTGAGCCAGTTTTACGTTACAATTAATTCAAAATCTTAAGGTATGAGGTATTGGGCTATTTTGTATGGATGGCCTGCCAATCCTAATTAAAATCATTCAAGATTTGTACCTTTAATGCTTCCACGTCCGTTACTTTACTATCGTGAAAAATGTAATGAACTTTGAATCGGATGTATAGATTCAAGAAAAGGACTGATTCGAACCCCATAAGCTTACATGGCTACCACACAAACTACAACTAGCCTAAAGGTCCCTCTTCTAAAAAGATACAAGAAATTAAACTGTTCATACCCATTACTAATGCTAAAAGTAAGCAAACTGGAAGAAATGGAGAACATTAGAATTTCATGATGTTACAGAGCCATTTTAGACAAGGTTATGTGCTTGTTGTTAACCTGCGTTTTAACCTTGAAAATGTATATTTAGTTTTCTTTATGTTTTCCTTATGGTGATGGATGTCATAGCTATGACACGTTCTATCATAAGAATCATCGTAAAATCGTAAAATCCTACATTGGATTTATTCAGTATTTCCATGTATTAGCCCCAAGCAGCCAAATAACTTCACTGTACACTAGCCATCAGCAAACGTCAGTGAACACGGGACCACTTCCAAGGGTGTGTATATGTTTGTTTATATACAGGTCAACTCTTACTGAATTCAGCACTCATCAGAGATGTTGGTTCCCTCTCTTCTTTTTCCCTCTCCTCTCTGTAACACAATGTGAGGTAAAGTGCATTTCCCCTCCAGCCCTAGTCGACAGTCAACATTACAGAACATAAACACCTGACAATGGAGATCACCTCTGCAGATCACTGCTGCAGTCAGGTTGATAGACAGGAGTGAAGATAAATCCACTTTTCAGTCCCAAAAGTTAAAAGGTGATGTCAGAGCTCTCCTCCTGTTGGTAAAGAGCTCCAGATCAGGTTCAGAATCAGATCTGACTCCAGGTGTTTATCCTCCTGAGGGTCTGGCTCTGCACCCAACTCTCTAGCTGGCTCTGAGCAGCTGCAGATGCTATACCTCCCTGCTCCACCTGTCCCTACCAAAACAACACTTGGCAAATGTCTTTTGTTTTGACAGAAAGTCCCTTAACTGCAGAAATGACTTAGTAATTATGTGTTTAGTTTTTGTTTCTATGTTAATTGTAATCTCTGGTTAGACGATTGGTGTTTTCATGTTTGTATTTTGACTTAAGAGTAATTTTTTGATATCTAATCATTCCGTATTCCCATAATTTGACACCTTTTGTTTTTGGTTAATGTAGCCTGTAGCAACAGTATAAAATGCTGCTTATCTGACTGTTGTAACTTCCTGTAGTGACAGTGTGTAGGAGTTGGTTTCTTAAAATTAGCTTTAATACTCATTCAATCCAGTCTTCCTGGTTTGCATTTGATCATCTACTCTTGTGTGCCTTGAAGTGGAATTCTAAGGATAAACATTATATTTGTTATACTTCTAAATGACAGAACAGTTATTGAAGAGAAGGTCATTTGAAAAAAACGCACCCCGGTAAAACTTCAAATAAGTTTACTAATTTCAGATTTATGACTGTAAAATCACATACTATTCCATGGCTTACCTGAGAAATACATACAATGTTTTTTTTCTTTAGAATACACCTGTATAAGGGTCTGTCACATTCCAGAAATCTACCAACGAGTGATCTATTGGATCTCTGATGGTAGGACATTGTGATGTGTGTGTGCACACTAATGTCTACATAAAAAAAAAATCTACCTACATACACTCATGTGGCTGTGTTGAGTCTACATTGTGTAGAATGTAGCACATGAAATCATGTTGTGTTTGTGTGTATTTGTTTGCATGTTGTATGTGTGGTTAAGTGCGTGCACCTCTCAGTCAGCGACACTTCATTGTATGTGTGTGTGACATACTAGCAGCCCCACTTGGCCAGCTGACAGGCCACTGTCTGATTATAAAGGCACTTTACTGGTATTAATATTAATGCCACTCCATTTTATTCAGGATGTCTGCCTGCCACTCCGATGAGACTGCACTTTACTGCTTTAAATGGTGTGTGTGTTTGACAGGAGGTGTGTGTTTGAGTGTGACTGCATATGTGTGTGTACATGCATACTGATTCATGTGTGTTTGGCTGTGTCTTTCCAGCATAAATGCAGTTGTCAGAAAGAAAGAATCATTCTTATCCATTAGCACCAGGGTAGTTTTAAACCTGACCCCTCCTTTTTGTAGAATTATCTTTATTTCCACTATGCATGTTTTCTTCTGCAATGTGTGATTTTGTATTAAAACTGATAAAGAAAAAATATTATTCATGACAAAGGGTCCTTGTCCCTGTACAAAGATTTCCGAAGTGCGTAGGTGGATCAGAATTGTTTTAGGTCCAATCTAAAGCAATGAGGACTTTAAAAAAACAGACATTCAAGATGCAAGATCAAACTGTGGGAGCACTTCCACCATTCACTTCCTTCTCTCTATGATCACTGTTATTGTGTTTAAAGGCCATTTCACACCTACCTTGTTGGTCTTGACCAAAATTACAGATGTGAAACCTACCCTGGACCATGCATTGGTCTGACCCAAAGAGGTGATCCTTGTCTAGATCAAACTGAACCGTGGTTTGTTTTGTTTCATGTGTGAAGAAACTGATCTTTTTTTTCACAGTACCGACTTCCGTACCAATCACACAGAGCTTTGGCAGGCCAACACTTCAAGAAGAAAAACATAAATCTTGAGCTGCTGTACCACATGTAATCAGAATCAGATTCAGAAACACTTACTTTGATGTACTGATTTCTTTGGGGTAAATTGCGTACAATGCAGCTGTCCCTTCTAGAATACAACATATCACTGTACTAGTACTAAAATACAAAAAAATAAAAATAAACATGGACATAAAACTATAATATGTGACCACTTTGTAGAAATAGCTATATACCCAAATACTGTGTATATAAACACAACTTACAAGTAGAAATAGCCTATTAATGGAAAATGGAGATGTAAAGATAGTGCCTTGTAATGCACTATACAGGCCAGTGACAATGCCTGTTTTGTGCAAGTGACTAGTAGCCAAAATTAATGATAGCGGTGTTGGGGTGACGACAGAAATTTGTTTTCTCCTGTCAAGAATTTTTAGATTTTTCCAATCCAGGGAGTTTTACTAAAAGGAGAAATGTTGAAGAGGAAATATCAGCTTAGTGCTGATGGAAGATGAACACAGAGCAAAGTCCAAACAACGATGGTGGCTGGTTTTCAATTGCAGCTTGTTTAGTGTGTAATTTTCAAAAGTCGAATAGTTTGAACAAACAGACAGAGTTTATCTATTAGACAGAGAGCACACAGACACACAAACACACACCTCCCCCATGTGTATCTATCTCGTTTTTGTCTTGTTGGTTGTTGTGTAGGTCGTCCCCTCCTCTGTCCGCCATCTGGGAAGTCTCTCTCTCCATCCATTATGGCCATCCTGGGACAGAAACCCTTCAACACCAGCATGCCCCCATAATCCCCACACACATTAACATGTAGACGCACACTTGCACACACACCCATATATACAAACAAACACAAACTAATGGTAGCGCTCTTGAATTTTAACATGTACATGCCGGCACAATGACACAAAGAAAAATACAGCCAGGCTAATAACATACAAACAACACAAACACAGATGCCTACACATAAATGTATCATATTGCAGTCAATTGCTGCTTTGTTCACTCTTCATCCTTTGCATTACTTTATGTCTATAACAGACAATTCACAAACAAATCAATAATATATATTTGTTGTTTGCAAATATATCTCAAAGACCAAGGAATATTTAAATTTGTGGTGGTATATCTCTCTCTTGGTACTGTGGATAACTGTCTAAAACATAGGTTTTGCAAGCAAGCTTTATTGCTGAAATCCAAAGTCCAAAAATCCAAAAGCCAAAAAGCAAGCAAGAAAGGGCAGGCATAGGAAAATCCAAGTAAAAAAAAGGGAAATACAAAACTAAGGACAAAGACCAGGAGCTACGGAGAACAACAAGGGAACAACAAGGGAACAACGAGGACACAGGAGGACCAGGGAACAGGCACAGAAACACAAGAGATGCAGCAGACACAAAATGAAAACAGACAAACAGTGATGGACAAACACAGGCTTAAATACACAGGAATGATTAACAAATAAAACAGGTGAACATAGAAAAAGGGCAGGAAAAAGACAAAGACCCAAACCTTGACACATGCAGTACAGTTACACATGCAGTAACCCTAACATTCCACTGGAAGCATGTGTGTTGCATTCTGGCTCCGGTATGGTTTTGCTCCGTCATCTTGCAACCCCCACCAGCTGCGTTTTGAGTCCGGCACGGCTTTGCCAGATAGCTTGAGTTGCAAGAAGGATGGAAGGATTGCTCCCAACCAAAGGATTAAAAGAAGTGCTTGTCTTTGTCTCTTTTTGGAGATTTTTGTGCAGCCTTTGAAAATTAACCAGATGTTACGTTGTTGTTTTGGTGTGTGATTTCCTGTCTGCTCAGTGCTGAATTCGGCTAAATTGCTGCGTTGTTCTCCAGCATCCGGCAAAAGTACAAGTCTTGCATATCTGCTCCGGGCTTCGGAACTGGGACAGAGCAGTTACGCAACGCAGCAGAGCCAGTGGAAGTAAGCTGCCGTGGTGGAGCTGTGATGGAGTGTGCCAGGCCGGACACGTATCTGGTGGAATCTAGCTTTAAGAATGTTCCAATCTGCCAGATCTTTATCGGGCCAATACTGACCTTATTAACTGAATCAGATGATGAAAGAATATCTGTTATTAGATATTCATTAAGTCATGGTGGGCTGCCAACTCAGTCTTTATTGCTAAAACAAATCCTAGCGTCATTTTACCTCACTATTAAATGAACCAATGCATTCTATGCAGTGCGTTACTCTTCAGAGGTTGTTGAATGGAATTCTGGGAGATGTAGGAAAATCAGGAACTGAAAAAGAAGAGAAGGCAGCTCAAGGCTGAATGAATATACACAAATAATCAATCGTTAAGACTTGACCACAAGTCATGTCTTTAATGTTCAGAACAGAACAGAAGGATCACATTTGTCTGTGCACTAATAACTCTGTCGGCAGGGTGCGAACTACGGGGGAGCCAGGGGGGTCTCGGAAATGAGAAAAAAAGACTGCGCTGGACCATCTGAGCTGGAGCTGCTGGAGCTGCTCAATTTCGGTGCTGAATCGTATTTACTGTTACATGTTTTGCAGTCATCATGTCTAAAAGTAAACAGGGAAACCTACTCGCAAATTTCGGATTTACAAAGAAATCGAAGACGAATGACTCTGAGGAACAGCAAGAGGTGAGTTCTTCGGCGGAGGGGGAACTCCTGTTTTTGTTTGCCCATGGTGCCAACCAGGCTGTAATACAACTATATATTAATTAACTTACAAGTAAATTCGCAAAGAAAGACCGCTAACAAAGGTAGAGACAAGAGAGACAATGAAATGTAATAATGAAACTGCGCAAAATGATTTGCGGTCAATATGACCGCTTATGGCCGTGCATTTTTTCATTCAACAAAGTTATTGCACATATAAATTTGAAAACGGTCTTGGCTGTTCGATTCCAGATATGTATATGCCAGAAAACAATTAAGAGAG
>OMLP01021968.1:1536-20682 GCA_900302685.1 Spondyliosoma cantharus | reverse complement strand
AATTTACATCATGTAACACTGACTTGAAATATGGCAGACAAATTCAGTCTATTTATCACTAAAGGCCACCATCATTACTCTGTTGCTGTAACAAGTATTCTCCCTGCCTCTCTGTTCTAGGACCTGACCCGAAGCCCAAGCTGCGAGGAGACGCCAGAACGTTCCGTGTATGGCTGGATCCGAACCAGTATCAACAGGACATGACCAGCAGCATCCAGAGTAACACCGAAGACCCATACGAGACTTTCAACATCATCATGAGACGCAAACCCAAGGAGAACAATTTCAAGGTTTGAATCGCTCTACATTGTGTTTGAGTGCTTTATCTTCAGACCTTGAGCTCTGGTCCTACCAACACCACCCCAGAGTGATGTATCGCACGTATTATGCTCTCTTGGGTATTGCATCTGTGAGGTTGGGGCCAGGGCAGCTCTGAGATTACCAACCACTCAAGGCCTTCTCGGTGATCCCAGTGAGAGACACTTCTCACTGGATATTCATGTGATCTTTACGCCCACCTCTCTCTCACCTTAAATAATCCCCCTGTGGTAACAAGCCAACATTGCACTGTTGTGCTTCCTGTATGAAAGCGTGTTATTTTATCAGTATAACATACAGGTGCCCTCAGCTGAACCCTGCTGTTAAAGGAGGTTAAGAAAGATAAACCTAAAGTTATGGATGTGTGAGTTTGAAACTTTTCCTCCCATCCGTCTTATGTTGTTTTCCCTTTGATGTTAATTGCTTTTTTTCCACACTCTTTATTTGAGAGCGTCTGATTACTACTTTGTCAAATCTGCTGTTTCCAATCCCGCCTACCCATTTCTGTCTCTCACAGCGGGAGAAATGACAGATAGGGTTTCTTTTTTTTATGAATTTGAAAAGCACAGGAACTAATGGGTATTCAAGAAACATTCTTCTCTATCTTTGATGTGTGACACAGATAAAAGTAAACATGTTTTCCCACCCAACGTTTGACGCTGCTGAGGGTATTAGACAGGTTGCAGCTCATTAAAATGTAATTGACAGACATACAAATTACCTGCTGTCCCATCAGCCCACCGCACAGCTATTGTTATCCAGCAGCACCACCTCTAATGGGATAGTTTGTTGTCTGATGTGCCTCATTCAGATAGATTGTTTTGCCTTCATGTTATATATATATATATTTTATTTTTTACAGGGTATCTTCACATCTCAAATCCAATTTTAGAAGTATATGGCCTTAATGGTCATTAAATATTCATACATTTGAATTTGTGAGGGTTTTTCTGTTAATTGCAACACAAATGTTATTTAATTACATTCAACCTTTTTTCACATGAAAGTAAATGTTTATGATGTTACAACTCTTAATCCTAATTCTTTCCTTCTGCTTTATATTTGCACTTACCTGTTAGCAAAAGTTTTAGATTTATTTAACTCAATGGTGCACAGGACTGCAATATACAGTATGATACATACTTTTATACTTGCCTGCAATGATTGAACAAGAATGTGATTACATGTTCAAAACTAATTTTAAAATAGGGTTAAGCATATGGTAAAAGGTATTAAACTTAAGCATTAAATGTATGTGTCTGATACCTGCAGATAACTTGTGTTTACTTTGCAGTCTATTGGTTGTTTTCCTTCTCATATGACTTTTGTCTGTGTTAGGCTGTGCTGGAGACCATCCGAAACCTGATGAACACAGAGTGTGTTGTCCCCGACTGGCTGCACGACATTATCCTTGGCTATGGCGACCAAGGCAGTGCCCACTATTCCAAAATGCCCAACCAGATCTCCACGCTGGACTTCAACGACACCTTTCTGTCTCTGGACCACTTGCGTTCATGTTTCCCTGGTTATACCATCAAGGTTACAGAGGACAACCCCGAACTGCAAGTCTTCCCTTTCAGGTGAAACTCAAAGATCCAATAATTAAATGATAAAAACACGAGTTGAAGATGATTTCTGTTATATTACGGCCATAATAATCCCTCTTTGTCTTTTTCTTTTTGCTTTACCAGAATTAAGTTTCCCATCTCAAACAAAGCAGACAAAGGGAAGAAGAGAAAGGCTGATGAAGAGGTGGAGGACAAAGGGGAAGACATGACCTTAATCGTTGAGCCCTATGTCACCCCAAACCGTGGACCGTATCCCTACAACCAGCCCAAACGGTAGGAGGCCATTACTCTGGCCTTCCCACTCACAACTTAATGAGTTTAGGGGTCAAAAAGTTGTTCAGTTGTTTGGTTAAACTTTGACTTTCTCTGACCTTAAATTAGCACTCACTGAACATGCAGTACAATAACCGTCATTCTCGAGTTCCAGCTGAAAGTGTAAATTATATAGCAGCATGTCTTACATCCTTAACCTCTATTTTTAATAACTTTTAACCCTATAAAACAGCCCAGATGCACCAGTCAAAATGCTTATAAAAGGAACCATACTCTGAGCCTGACTATTTAGATTCTTGGTCCGTGCCCGTCTCCATGGTATTTCCTCTGACTTGTTTGCCATGTAATGTTGTGGTGCTATTTTGGTTGTTGTTATGCCTACACTTGAAAGATTTTATGCATTTTAAAGGTGAACAGAGAGCGCTTAAGTATTCCTGTGCTAATAATAACACCCAAAAAATAATTGCCCTTCATGAAAAGTTAAGATTTATCTTTTGGTGTTTTGGCATGTTCAGTTCACTTTGATGTTTAAATCCTGATAGAAACAACATTTCCATGGGGAATCACCGACTTAACAATCTTTAAAGATGGTCTCAAAAACATAACTTGCGGCATTAAGCATCTTCTTTAAAAAAAAAAGAAAAAAAAAAAAGAATGAAAGCATTTGATCACAAATTTGTTTTTGCCGTCAAGGATATTCAGTAGCTCCAACTAATTACTTGATTTATTAATATCAGCAATGTGCATTTCTTACAGGAACACAATTCAGTTCACTCCTACGCAGATCGAAGCCATTCGGGCTGGGATGCAGCCAGGACTCACCATGGTAAGGACTTTGTATTCTGTGTTTTTAATTATTATGTTACTCGCATATGATTCGAGATTGAATGAAAGCCACTCAAAGAAAATCTGCAAGATATAAATGATCAATTTTGCAAATAAAATGGAAAGATTTCAACATACTCCTATTCTTCCATGAAGATTGAGTTGATCGCATTACAAACAAAAGATATTTTATACATTTTGAACTTTAAAGTCACAAATGCAAACTAATTACAAAGTACTTACTTACAAAGTGAAAGTAACAAACAAAGGGGACTTAATTAGGAGAACAAGCTGTACTTTAAAGTCATCAAGGGCGTATCACTGGGTGTGATGCCTTCTGGGCAAAGCCTCTAGTCAGTCCAGTGAGTGCTGATACTGCAGGTGCATACTGTTCCAGCTCGCTGTTCTAAAGCCAGCAATTTGCAACCATTAATCTTTATGATGTACACCAAGGGAATTCCCTTACCAGTAAATATGTGGCTGTTTGGTGTCTCTATCTCCATCATTCATGTAGAGGGATGACAAATTTCTCTGAGCTCCTCTCTGTAATTTTGGCATTGCCAGTGAAATAGTCAGCCACACGTATAATGACATAGGATTACAGCTATGGATACACCCAGTCCATATGCACATCCACACCGATGTCATTCCAGCCCAGCGTGCTGTTGTTATTGCACCGTTTTGACAAAAGTAGTGTTCTGATGTGGTGACTGGAAGCTGCCGGTGGTGTCTGAGTTATTTATTGTACAGCTACCGAGGTGGGCTATCAGCAGAGTCGTAAAACAACTATGCATGCATGCCTTTTGGTGCACCTCTCCTCACCCCCTCTAACCTTCATTCTAGCACATGTTACAGTCGTTAGCAGTCATAACAAACACACACTACCTCCCTGTCTGTTTGACTTTCATGTAGGGAAACCAAGCAGGTCATTATGTACTGATTTATGCGGGAGTATCTAGTTGTGCTTACTATTTCAGCAGAAATTACTCACCTGAGATACCCGCACCAAGACCAACGTGTTTCATGAATATTTATTTCGTAAATTAGATGTGCTATTCCCTCCAGTTCAGTTAATACAAGCCTTATTATCATTGTAAGTTGTGTACAGAGATGAAGTACTACTAGGATTGAAAGATAGCTATGCCTCTTTTTTAGCTTTTCTCCATTTTTAGTAGCTGTCTCTCTCTGTGCCCATCTGTACAGTCACAGGGGGTTTTGGCACGCCAGACAACACCACAGCCTTGTTGCGTTGCATTGGCACTGCCAACGATGGCGCACCAGCTTAGCCCATTCTGACAAGCCAATGGCCGAGCTGTCACAACCACTAGGATGTTTCTAAGGAAAGCGCCTTTGTGCTGTGACCTAACTTCTGATTGTGCATATCTTCTCCTCTGCTTCTTTCTGTTAACGTTTATAATCTCTTTCTTCACACCCCCTCCATAGGTTGTTGGGCCGCCAGGTACTGGAAAGACAGATGTTGCTGTTCAGATCATCTCAAACCTCTATCACAACTTTCCTGAGCAAAGGACCCTCATAGTGACACACTCGAATCAGGTTAGCTCCCCACACACACACACACACACACACACACACACACACACATTCCATTTACACATAACCCAGCACAGCATACATCTCTGATCTCTGAAAAGTTTCCCTGCTCAAAAAACTGTTTAGCTGTCTGGAGAATTTAGTGCTTGTACTCAGAGCTGCCTATTAATCAGGCTATAGTCGTTTTCAAACCATGGAAGAAAAATTAACATCTAAGCTCCCTTGTGGCCTGGTCTGCCACCCCTCAGTATTTAATCATAAAGTAATCGGCTGCTGTTTCAGACCAGTGGAAGCTTGCCAAGAGGAAACTTGGCCACAAGAGGCATAGCTGATATAATGATGAAAAACCTTACAGTTGAGTTAATAGTTTACCCTTAAATTTACATTTCTTATACAGGAATATACACTTGCTTTATAGCATGCTAAATGCATTAAAGATGGCGCATCAACTGCACTGTATCAAGAATTAGAATGAAGGCAGTCAAAACAAGTTTATATGAGCAAGTACTGTTGGTAGACAAATTACACACACAAATCAAAATAAGGACTTTCCAAGTCTGATCATGTTTACTTTGTTGCCACAACTCTACACCAGGCTTTGAACCAGCTGTTTGAAAAGATCATGGCTCTAGACATAGACGAGCGCCACCTCCTGCGTCTTGGCCACGGAGAAGAGGAGCTGGAGACTGAGAAGGACTTCAGCAGGTGAGGACAGCAGGGGGCGGGTTCAGAGAGAACACACACGCTGATGCACCTAAACAAACAGGAATGCACACGTACAAACTGAGACAACTTGATTTCATGCATGCGTGGAAGTGCATCACACTTCTTACACTGCAGTTTGATCAAAGCAGACAACACACACAAACTCACGTATGTACAGCCCAGCTGCCCAAATGCATACTTGGTATGAGACAACACAGTGACAGGGCTACTTGATACTCTCATATGCCAGGCAATGTAACTTGTTTATCTTCATTCGGCCTCATTGGCATCTCAGGCCTTTTCTCCAGTGAAAGGGATCCCTTCCTATAGCCCTTCACTCAGGCAGATCCTGTCTGAAACAAATTAGAAATTTAATTTAGGATCAATCATGTGAGTGTTGTGCGTCATATAAGTCTGTAGTTACAGTTATGGATTCTGGTATAAGTTAAAACGGGAAAGTACAGCGGTTATGATAATATAACCATTTTCCAAACTTTGTGATGCATTAGCCCTTTTATTGAATAATTCATTTACAACAGTGACTGAATGATAACATGAATAAATATGTTTCCTTTCTGGTTTTTAACACCATTAGAATTATATCAGGTCACAAAGGACCCCACTTAAATCTGTGATGGGCGTAATTACCTGACAGTGATTTAATGAGACCAGCATAAAGTTTTAACACCAGTTGTTTCAGAACTTTCTTTGTCTACACCCTAACGGACACATAAAACCCATGCTGCCTTTATTTCATGTAGCACTGGTGTCAGGGCACAGAACAAATGGCCCCAGACAAGAACCACTAGAGTCCTGTTAAGGAAGCCCCAGTAGTTCCCCAGCTCCCTCACCCACGCCTTTGTGTAAACTCCACTGTCTGTTGCGTGTGTTTGACTGTGTGTGAGTGTGAGAGATGCCTTGAAGGATTGTGACTCAGTCCTCACTACTGAGACATAGTGCGATGGGAAAAGAGAAGAGCACACTTTCAGCACTCATGTCAGACTTTAGAAAGGGAGATTATCTCAAGATACCCAGAACATTCACAGTTCCACATGACTGCTGTTATATTTAACTCCATGATTAGATGAATCAGCCACAACCCTCTTCTTTTTTTTTTTTGCTAGCAAAGCCCTTTAGCCAACTCCTGAATAAAAATAGCTCAGTGTTATTGAAAATTAAGTTTTCATGCTGTTACTATTTATAGTGGCGTTATAGCCTACATTGTTAATTACCACCATATCCATCTGTGGCACTAAGCAAATTGCACCCTATAGCTCTTAGCAACACTTCCAGAGGAGGAAGGGAGGGGCGTTGTATGTCGCTCATTTGCTATACTCATGTATGACTACTGCACAGTGTATAGTGTGACTGTAGTATGAACAGCACTGGGGTCTGCACATGGAAGCAGTCTGTTACAATCTTAAATTATGCAGCAACACAGACATAAAAGAAAGAGCTGTAGCTAGCAGCATCGAATATGTTCCCGCCTGCCTCATAACAACATGCAGACTCCACACTCCATCCACCCCACTGACACCAGCGAGAGGAGAAAGCCGGAGAGTTTTAATTAACACTGTATATGAGATGACAAAGTGGAAGGCAGTGCTCCTCGGAATGCTTAACAAAGGGAAAGCTACAGCACCATCAATTAACAATGCCTCCCTACATTTCAGGATGGATTTTGTGCCATTTTAAGGAGATTCTGAGAGAGCAAGTTGGCTGCTAAGGGGAGACATTTTGTGGACAGTCTATATGCGTGCCATAGGTTCTATTTTTGACATTTCTCTAAAAAAAAAAATGTCACATTTGCTGTTGGTAGACATTCAATGCAGCATCCTCATTCAGGTACAAGAAGTTTTAAAAAATACAGTCCTCTCGGAAAATGCTACCTTTCACACCTGTGTCTATTCTGGGTTTTCTGTCTCAGCAGCTGAATGCTTCATAGGTTTGTCATCCTGGGAAGCAAGGTCACTCCCCATTTTTATTTAATTTTATTCAGGCCAAACAGGCAGAGCACTGTGATTGTCTTTGAGTCATCTGCTGACTGAGAGTCTTTGCAGAGGGTCTAAAAATAGAGCTTCACCTCTAGTATTACCCCGTGACCCCTCCCACTTCCTGTTTTCCTGTACATGCTGCTTTCCTTGTTGCCACCTGATAATTGCTTTTAAGCAGCATTGTTTGGCTCCACAATAGGACGCATGATAGAACTTTAGTGTACAGTCAAGGTTAGTCATTGCCCTCTTTAGACCTTTGTTCTCCATTGTGTCATATTTACAGTATATTTTACTTTTAAATACTGTGTTGTACTGCACTTCCTTTCAGCCGAGGGCACAGAAACAGCAGCATTAACTTAACCACAATTCCACACAATCACATAACAACCGTCAGGCCAAGATCGACTCTTCTGTTAAGTCTGAATCCATAATAATAAGAAACAATGTTATATACATATATATATTATATACCTTTGCACAAACAGCCACTTGGGCTTAAGCGTGACCTGAATAGATGTGTGGTGGTCAAAGGTCAACGTCACAATACCCAACTTTGGCAATTTCTCAACAATTCATATGTGATTTTTGCAACTTGACTGGTGCATGGAGGCGTACAACCATGAGGCAGTAACTCTAGTTATATGCAGCAGCTTGTCAAAAGTCTCTGTCTGGTTTGCCGAACCAG
Organism: Spondyliosoma cantharus; assembly: GCA_900302685.1. Classification (NCBI taxonomy): domain Eukaryota; kingdom Metazoa; phylum Chordata; class Actinopteri; order Spariformes; family Sparidae; genus Spondyliosoma; species Spondyliosoma cantharus. The sequence continues at coordinate 12,763 of OMLP01021968.1, read as the reverse complement.
CATGTAGGCCGGGGTCATGACACCAGTTGGTTCTTTTTGAAGCTGAAACTGGAGCACAGAAGAAGGTGGGAGTCAATCTGAGTGCATCAGAAGTTGAATAAAACATAAGAGTAGCAGCCTTCATAGAGTCAGTTTCTTTTTGAATTAATGAGACCATGATCTGTATCTTCATGCATGTATTAACTTGCATGAAAGAAGTTCAAATCAACATATCCTAACAATTATGCTCATATCAGTCTATGTTTAGATATTAACATATCAGGAGTTGGTCGCATCTTTCCAATGATTATCCAGTTCTCCTTTTTAACCTTTGATACTTCACAATTGCTTGTGATAAGTTTAACTGTTTGTTCCTTTACTGTTTGAATTGTCGACTAACTATGCTGTGTTGTCTACCTGTCTCCAGATACGGCAGGGTAAACTATGTCCTAGCCAGACGACTGGAGCTCCTCAGAGAGGTGGGGAGGTTACAGGAGAGCTTGGATGTCCCTGGAGATGTTTCTTACACCTGTGAGACAGCTGGACACTTCTACCTCTATCAGGTAGGACTGTAACTAGCCCTAACTGTGTTTCTGCGATGTGCAAAGAAAAAGTGTCAGCCAACGTTGCAAGGGCTTTGCTGTGGATTTTGCATTTATTTTTGGTTTATTTTGTGCAGAATATGTCATTAAGGATTCCTGACAGTCGGACACTTCCCTCAGTCCTACTATTCATTTTCTGAATATCCTTGAAATGTGTTTTATTATTTTGTATGTATGTATTATTCATTTACAGAGAAAGAGAGAGTGTTAAGGGTATCCAGGAGACATTTTCCAGAATTAATTAGAATGGATTTCTGTATTGTCTATCCTGTTCCTCATGCCAATCATATCCAGACAGTAATACAATTTCCATCTCCCAGACCTGCTGCTCTTTTTACGTAAACTGCAAAAATAACAAGAAACTGTCTCAACCCTTGGTGTTCATTCCTGTCACCTAATTATCACCGTCCTCTAAGGCTACGGGAGAAATACGACTAAATAAAGACGCGCAGGGTCTGACTGTCTGTCTTCGGGGTAATGAGCAGCTCGAGTTAATATCCAACTATTCCGTCTTCTTTCACTTAAGTAACACATCACACCATTAAATTGAGACATATAAAACGGTGTAAAGATGCCAGTTACATCGTTTTTAAAGGTGGTCATAGCTCAGACTATATTGCAAAGCAGATAGTTGTTTGGTGAGTCAAAGCCATAACAAATACTATACAGTGGCCCTGTTATCTGAGCTCTAGTGTTAAGAGTTCATGTTTGGTGATATTCATGGCGCCATTTTTGCACCTTGCCAGAAGTCTGTCACTTCTGTCTTCCTCTCTCTCACACACAAACACACGCCTTAGTTAAACATGAAGGTCAGGACTGAGAATCCAATCTCCACACAATATCAAATTCATGATTTCACGAGTTGAAACTTGGCAATAGTGTAGCTCTGTGACATTTGAGCATGCAAATGTCAAGAAGGTGGTGTATCTGAGCATTAGTAGACTACTCTCAGTGATCAATGATCATAATGCACACATAGACATACTTATGGTTTCGATGGGGGTCTTAATAGCCCATACAGACAGATACTTAACACATAATTAAGCTAAGCCCTGTAGCACTCTCATTAATGTTATCCTTTAAGTTGTTTTTCCACAGGGGTACAGTATTTATAGAACCAGACTGCCCTGCTGTTTGGTGGAAGCTGGTTTATTAGGTGCTCAGCGGGGGCACCTTTGTACAAGTGAGGCTATCAGTTCTCATTTGTCCCTTTTGTGTGTAATGTGTTTTTTTTTGCTTGTGTTTTGTCAAATAATCATGGAGAAAACACAGAATACATCATTTAGGTGGTGAGCCATGCAGAACACCCACTGTGCGACGGGCATCAACACATGGAACCCAAATTTATACAAGCCACAAAGATGTGTGGGATTCTCTGGCATAGGCCTACACTAAACACAAGACTCTTAATGTGCAGTCCCTTAGCATTCGAAAAGTACTGACTGTCTGCTCTCTTTCTACCAACTACAGGTGATATCTCGCTGGGAAGAGTACATGAGTAAAGTACGGCCCAAACAGGGCAAGGAAGTGGAGGTGGAAGCTGTGGCTGCACACTTTCCCTTCCCCAAGTACTTCTCCAACGCCCCCCAGCCCGTGTTCAAGGGCCGCTCATACGAAGAGGACATGGACATCGCAGAGGGCTGCTACCGCCACATTAAGAAAATATTTACCCAGCTGGAGGTAAGAGTGTCTTTCTCTCTCCCTCACTCACACACACACACACACACACAGTGCACTACTTCCCTCACTGCTTAGCAACACCCTGTCTAAGGAGGTTACTTTAGTGCAATAAATCAAGGTCATTTTATTTAAAGACTGCATGTCATTTTAGTTAATTCCAACATGTAGTACATTAAAATGCGTTGAGTACGTATGTACAGAAGCACACACACACACACGGGCTACATTGCTGTATTTAATGACCAGCTGTGTGCCCATGTGTCGTACAATCTCCCATGAACAAGTAATTGTGCCTTCCTGGCCACCACAGTGGCAGGTTGTTGAACATTAACAGTGATGGGTACCGATCATTAACCGTGTTTTTGTGGATATGTCTGCTTATAAGCAGCTCTCCTGCCACTCTGCATCTCTCTGAGTTCTAGTCATCATCTGTCTCTTTGCTTCAGCCGATAGAGTGAATCATTACATAAGATACTTGACAGCACATGTGCTGTTTATTTGTGGATATGATTGCTGACCCCTTTGAAAAGATAAGAGATATAACAAAGTGATGGAGGCTATTACCACTTATCTTTTTTACTCTCTTTCTGTCACTCTTTTTCACACTCTCAAACACACACCTGAATGTGTTATCGTTCCACCTCAGCTCATCGAGTATTTCTATAGGGATAACAATAACATTTCAGATTTATGGGAACACCAAGAAGGTCTCAGAAAAGCAATAAAGAAGTTATTGGCTTGAGGTAATATCCCAACACGTGTGGTGACCTTGATTTATCCGGCTGGCCTCTGTATCACTGCATCACAGCACCTCTCCCTCCTCCCTCAGCCTCACCCATGCTGCAGTGAAATCTGTACACCCATTAAGAGGTATTGCTGTCTGTGGTGCAGGGTAGACAAAGTAGCATTCTGCTGAATTTGCGTATCTGTCTTCCTTTTCAAATGTAAAAGCAGTTTGGAATAAGCTGTCACAGGAATATCCTCAGAATTTATTGCTAGACAGACAGATACACAATGTGCCTCCTGGGTTCCTCCTGTGCAGACATCTCCTGTTTCTCCACTGCAGTCCCACCACATCTTCACCGCTGTTTACTTCTTTTTGTTATTGCCTCTCTTCTCAGTGTCTGCGAATTCTAACCGTCGTGATTTCACCCTTCCACCGCTCTGGAGCCATGGGGGTTAAAAATAGATCTCATCAATATTGCATGTTTTGATCAGTTTAATATTAATGCTAAAATAGTAACACATAAAAAATTCACACCCCAGTGCTGTCCGAGTCTCCCTTCTCCTCTCTCTTTTCTCCCTTCTTTACCCCTACACATCTAGTGTGGCAGCCTGAAAATAGCACGCCTGCTTACCCATATTTCCCCTCTGTGCTTCGCCCCACAGCCTGTTTTTCATAGTGCAATGATATCAGCTCTCTGAAGTGAACTGATTCATATTTTGTGTAAACCCTGCTCCTAAACTTTCCACTCCAGTATAAGCCTTGTAAGAAAATCCGAGCTAAAGTGCTCTTAAAGCTGCAGTTATTGAACAGCAAACTAAACCCAGTATACTCTCTGCCGAGCAGCCCTTTGACTGGTTGACTTCTGTATCACTTCATCATAGGAATATGTTGATAATATGTTTAATTAAAAGGTTGATAAGATGCCAATCACTTTATCGTCTTTTGTGACTGAAATCATGGAGTTATGAAGCATCTCAAGGGAATCAAATGTAGAGGCAGTTTGAGTTATTAGAGGGTCAAATTTTTTTCAAGTATTGCATTATACTTTTAAAATGTGGGTGGACACAAAGATGTATTGGTTGTGTACCCAATAATTGAACTGTGCCTCTTTTAGAGGTGTGATTATTTCACCCTTGATAATCATGTCATCCATCATCTTTGACAGTTATCATCCATCATTTTGTCAGTATGCGATTTAAGTTTCCGCTCACAACCCCACAGCATAAAACAAGACAGAAAACTTCTTTCACATGTAAATAATTCTTTACAAAGGTCATTAAGAAGTTGTTTTAATTGCCTCTGGGAGTTTGCTGTTTTGTTTTTTTTTTTCATTTCTTTTTCTTTTTTTTTTCATTTGTGTTCCCTGTCTGTTCGTAAAACGTTTCTTCTGACCCTCATCTCCTCTCTTGTCTACTCTGGCAGGAGTTTCGGGCCTTTGAGCTGCTGAGGAGTGGACTGGATCGCTCCAAGTATCTGCTTGTCAAGGAGGCCAAAATCATTGCAATGACCTGCACGCATGCTGCACTCAAACGCCATGACCTGGTCGAGCTGGGATTTAAGGTAGACTCTAATCAGTTGAAAAAAAATAACAGGCACGGTTATGCTTGTATTCACCGCAGTTCCTTTAAGTACTTCTTTTAAAAATGATGATTCTCTTTATTAGTATGACAACATCCTGATGGAGGAAGCTGCTCAGATTCTGGAGATTGAGACCTTCATCCCTCTCCTGTTGCAGGTAACCCTTAAGATTTTACCTGAATGTGCAGGTTTAGGAATAGGAATGAAAATGTTATCAGTAAATTTTGATTATTGAAAAACTACAGCCACGCCCTGGCTGGAAACTCACTGCCAGGCCTGAGCACCCTTGTAATATCTGACAGCAGGCCTAGTTTAATCCATAACTCACGACTTGGTTCTTCTACCACCTGACTTTCTCTGTTAAGGTCTGACTGATGGGCTCCAAACACAGTAATGGTGCTTGTCCTTGGTAGTTGTGCCTAATTGTCCGAGATAGTGCTAATGTCTGTTTACAGATGAGATCATTAAGCACATCAGCCGATCTAACAACCTCGCCAGAGCTCCTCTCTTTATCTCTTCTCTAGTGAGCCACAGTCAGAGCCTTCTGCCAGGTATACGTCACTGTGAAACCGTTTATTCCTCCTCCTCCCCTTCCCTTTCGTTATCCAGCCATTCAGCCTTTATCAGTAATCTGAGTGATTAAATCAGATCTTGACTTACAATTGTTGCTATATCAGATTGTCTGAGGTCATGCTCCAAATAAAACACATCTTATTAGCAAAATCTGGCAGCCAAACATAGATACAGTACAAGTAAAGAACTGTACTTGCCCCTCATGATTCACTTCCCACCTGGATTCAGATGTCATTTACTGCTAAAAATCTGATTTCATGTACAGTTTATAATATTGTTAAAACCAAATTGAATAAAGTTGGACATGAAGTAGAGGTTTACATAATTTTCTGTCTTCCCCTCCGTACAGAACCCAGAGGATGGCTACAGCAGGCTGAAGCGTTGGATCATGATTGGAGACCACCACCAGTTGCCACCTGTTATCAAGAACATGGCCTTCCAGAAGTACTCCAACATGGAGCAGTCGCTCTTCACCAGATTTGTGCGCCTGGGAGTACCCACCATAGATCTGGATGCACAGGGCCGTGCACGTGCAAGGTGGGTCACCAGCTTGATTTCACAAAGGATGCAGTTTTGTTATACCTCTCATACCAACATGTGAGTATTGTCTTCAGAGATAAAGGATACAACCGGCATTTATTCCCGGGTCAAATGACGCTGCAGTAGTAATATTTATTGGCTCCAGCTCCGATCAGCAGTGATGGCAACATGACACCCGTGTGTACAAGCTAGTTTTCGCCCCTTTACAATGCTATAATGCGCGTGGAAGTCCCAAATGTTGGCACAAAAATAGGTCTTCCTCCATCTCCGTTCAAGCAGTGCTGGAACATCGTTTAATAAGCATTACGAGTTTGCAAGAGAGACTGAAGTAAAAGATATTAAAAAGTACTGACATTGTCACCGATTTCCATGATTTTTCAATTTCCCGGTTTGCAATGCATTTGTGGCATTGAATGTGACCGACAATAAATAAAGGCAGCCTTGTCCACTGATAGGAAAAGAGTCAATCGCCTCTTTGTAGTGGGTTTACCCATGCTTAAAAACCCAGCATATACATGCTAATTTTGTGGTACTAATGATTGGTACTTTTTCTTTAAAGAAAGAACATAACAGTGTGACATGATATGTTATTTTCCCACAGCTTGTGTAACCTGTACAACTGGCGCTACAAACACCTGGGGAACCTGCCTCACGTCCAGCAACTGCCTGAGTTCCAGGTGCCCAACCCCGGCCTGACCTTTGACTTCCAGCTAATTAACGTGGAGGACTTCAATGGGGTGGGAGAATCCGAGCCCAACCCTTACTTCTACCAGGTCAGTGGTAGCGCACACCACAGTTCACAAATACACACACACAGCTGTTTCTGTGTCTGCTTCAATATCACACATTTTATCTTTTGCGACGACAAATAATCTAAATGTGTGATGTCCGTGAAATAAAAGCTGTTAAAGTATTGTAAAACAAAAAGCTATGACAAATCAAGGAATTGAAATCGAACAGAAGAAATGCTTGCGACTGTAACTACAGGTATAGAAACAATGTTGGAACAATGTGTGGCAGTTTGCAAGCACAATTTATACACTCCTTTACACAGACACTCATGCACACTTAATTCCACCAGAGCAGAGAGCCATATTCCTCCCCAGCCTCCATTTCCTCTGAATTGGCTGTTGCACAGCACTTCATACATTTTTAAATGTTAATGGTTTAGCTGCCAGTCCATATGATATATTCATAACCCTGCTTAGTCTGCAGCTAACACTGGCTTCACAGACCAGCACCGACCAGTGGGTTTGTCCTTCACACCAGGAGCCAGATTGTGTTTCATCATGACATTGCTGAGACACTGAAGACTGTGCGTGGGTGGGGGCAGGGTTGATAGGGGTGTTTACTTTGGCACCGCACCAGCACGGGAGCCAAAATGTAACTGTCAAAACAACCAAGTATAGTGACATCATTTTAAGTTCTGAAATGTTGGTAAATTTAACATGAAATCAGTTTAACTTGATTATTTAGTCTGCTCTAAAAAGCTGTTTCCTTTTAAATAAAGAAGGGAGGCTAAGGACACATGGAGCTTCTGGCCGTCAAAAAGTCAGCTCAAAGGCTAAAGTCATTAAATATGTGCTAATTGGCTAATACATCTATTGAGACACTGATTTGTTTAAAAGCTGCACGACCAATGAACACATATCAGTGCTTCATGAATTTTACTGCAGCTCTCAGCGCTGTGCCTGATCTTGTCCCTGAAGCCTCTTATTGTTCTTAAATCCAGACCATGTGCGCTTCTCGAGGCAGCAGGTCACATGAACCTCAACTCCATTTGCCTGTTGCCATTTCAGGCTCCTCAAGGGAATTGCCAGTATCACTCACTATGCTTTAAGCGCATGCACACACCCTCTCACACACATGCATGCACTTTCCTAGGACCCAGAAGGGATTCATTGGACACTAGAGAAGCAATTGTATCCAGTGCATGCTGAATGCCTGTCACAGCTGAACAAACACTGCCACAGCTCAACTTTGCACTTACAAAGAAACTGTACACCCATCTTATATATAAAAAAAAAAATCCTCATACACGTACACTCTGTCACACTATTGCATTTGTTAAAGCACTTTCCATATTGAGTCTCGGCCCATTGATACTACTTCCCAAGTTGGCAAATGGCTCATAAAGGGTGAGATGCTTATCTAAATCCACATCTTCTGTTGTTAGAAAGTGGCTTTTCTCTGCCACTAGGCTTGTTAGTCTCAGCTTTTCTGCTTCACAAGCTACATTTTAAATTACATAAAAGCAGTGTGGGCTTCCCTCACAGGTAGTCTAGATTTATGTGTTTGTATCTACAACACTGTGTGAGCCTCTCTCAACTTTTGTCTCTTCTCCATCCCTGTTTCATCCCTCCATCCTCCCCAGTCCTCATATAGCCTTGAGGCAATTGGCTCAAACTGTAATGGGTTCTCTGGCATTTCCAGCCTACCTCATGTGCACATTTAACATAAATGTGGTCTAATGCCCTTAACATCCCAAACACATGTCTACTTAGATATTACTCCTCGTGTTAGTGTGTGAGACTCTTGCATATATATTTTTCTCTGCAGCCAAACTGTAAAGCTGTCTGATTAGTATTCTTCGACATATTCAACTGAGATGATTTTTTTTTTTTTTTACTTAACATGTAGTGTAGTTCCTTGTGAAATATGATGTTGGGACAAGATATGACAGCAAAAATCACCCTCTCACTGCCATGAAGATAGTTTTGAAACATTTTGTCATTGTGGTTTTCAACCATTTGCAAATAATGTTGAATATTTCCCCTTTCAAAACGCCAGCTCCTACCTTGTGTAGCCAAACTCGAATGCGACTTTCTACGAGTAAAAACCTGGTGCGGTCATTAAAGTTATGAATCTGTGCCATTTGGAGACAGGTAACAAGGGAGAAAGAACAAAGGCTGTCGCTGTTTTTTGATGTGTTGACTCCAGTGCAGCTGGATCAGGAACTGTTGATGAAGCTGCATAAATTATTATCAAAGATGTGAGGCTGCAGTCCGGGCTTAATTGAAACCGGATGAATAATGCATACTGTTGGCTTTTTTCTTTCTGTTTTTTCTCTCTTTTTTTTGTGGTCACATTTGAAGGGCAGAGTGTAGCCTTGGAGTCAGGATGCACATGCACATGCAGAGGAATTTGTTTATTGTAAAGTGGGTACATAATGAATGCAATGGTGGCCTTCGCATTTAGGCAGATTTTGAGGTCAGGCTCTTGTGATGTTGTCCTGGGGGGCCTGGAATTGGAGATGAGAGATCGATAAATATAGCAAATGGGTATGTTTACATGTTTCTCTCTCTCTCTCTGCATAAAATCATAAAACCACCCTAAAAGTCTTGCCCTTCTGAGTTAAAATGTAAATGTGGTAATGCTGCTACAATATTGCAACGTTCTGACATCAGACGGAGTAATGAAATTTCTGATGATGCAGCCTTCTCACGCTTCCAAAAACAAATTCAAAGTAACAGTCAAAATATGCCATTTACCCTCCTCGTTTCTATGCAGAGAATCCTACATTGGGACATTTTGTCCAGGCCTGGTAAGTGGTGTTGTTGGGCTCCGTCTGAGGCAATTAATTCCAACCCAAATCAGCTGGCTACTCATGCATGAATGAGTGGGCCTTTTATCTGTCACACTTTATAGGCAGCAAAAAAAGGCAACAGTAACACAAGAGCATGAGAAATTCGAATATTCGTTCGAATGTCGGGGGGAAAAGTCATTTTCAGATTCATTCGAACTTGATTTTTTGAAAAAATGACAGCCCTACGATAGAGTATTACTGGCATTTGTTATTTATTTTTTGTGACAGTATTTGGGTGCCTTAAGTGTAAAAGTAGGAATTGCGGACAATGAACTTCTGTTGAACGTTTAGGCAGATATTTTCTTGTTGCATTTATCTCCCCCTGCTCTACTCAAAACGAACTGAAATGCAAAGGTGTTTTTTGAAGTCAGTCTCCCAAACATCAGTGGTTTCCCTCTCTCATTACTTGTAAACAATATTGCATATTTGAAATACAATAATCCAAATCTTACCCCCTCCCTTTCTCTCTCTTCTTGTGAAGAACCTGGCAGAGGCGGAGTATTCGGTGGCTTTGTACATGTACATGCGTCTGCTGGGCTACCCTTCTGACCGCATCAGCATCCTCACCACCTACAATGGGCAAAAACACCTGATCAGAGACGTCATCAACCAGCGTTGTGCTGGCAACCCCTTCTTTGGTCAGCCTAACAAGGTGAGGACACAGTGAACAGTACACACAGCTGCATTATTGTTTTTATACATTTTCACTATTGTAAAGCAAGGTTAGAAAAACGTATGCAAAGTGTGACTCTGAGTCCACAAGCTGAGATGTGCTAATGCATCACCTTGTGAGATAACAGATACTGGGCTAAAATCATAATCATAATGGTATGTTAATGTACTATCAAACATAGGGTTATCAGCATAAATAAATATCACATCAGCATAAATCCACTGTGCATTATTACACAGCATTTGCTGTGCAGTCTGAGCAGCAAGTATAAAGTCTAGCTTTGTTTAATCGTCATTGTACACCTGAAAAGGAGCTTCAAACATATTCCGGTTCAAGGTTATGGTGAATCACCATCCAGGCAACCACATCTCCAGCTTGTTTAACGATTCAAACAGGAGTGAATAAAATGGAAATTCAGTCTAAGGTATCAAGCTAGTTAAAATATATTCATGATGTGTGGGCATTTACACATTTCATGGAGCATTCTAATCCTGAGACAAACCAGCTTCCATATGCATGAACTGTGCACTCTCCCAGCATCAATTGAGGGTGACACATTTCTCCTCTCCCTGTCAAGAAGGAACCGCAGAGCCAACAGACATGTTTTCATGTCCTTTTATATGTAGAGGGCTCAGATAAGTTTCAGTAGGAACATACTTAACACACGTAACATGCACATCAACACGGTTTCTTCACACCTTCAGTTGTCGGCTGGAGTTGGTGCACGAGCCCTCTATCCTCTGTTGCACTGGGAGTAAAATCACAGCTCTGAATTCTCACAAGGCATTACTGTTGACACACACACACACACACACACACACACACACACACACATTCCCCCTCCCTGTGTAATTCTAAGTGGGTTTTGTACATTCTGACTCCTAGTTTTCCCAGCCGTCCTTACCCTTTTAATTTTGTGTATCTGCATGATACTTGTGGGGTGGAAAATTAATGAGCAGCTCATGAAGTTTCTTTTACCTTTTGCAGTGTTATGGGCTAAGCAAAAGACTATTTTTTTTTTTCCTTTTTACTCTGGCTTTCATTGTCCTGCTCCATCAAATCATGAGACCATCAAGAATGCTGCAGGTCATAAGACCCAAATAAAGCAGGACACTCTGTGCCCTCTGTCCGCAACAGTTCACATACCAGCCATCTGCATACCTCTGTGAATCAAACTCACTGAGGTGTGTGTAAGAGTGTGTGAATATGTTCGGGGAAAGGATTTAAACGTGCACACTGTGAGAGTGGGTGTAAACTCAGTGCTATGTTCATGCCTGATAGATAACTTT
>OMLP01021965.1:0-12111 GCA_900302685.1 Spondyliosoma cantharus | reverse complement strand
TCTCATACCAGCGTTGCTGCTCCTCACGCTTTTTGCGGTCGGCAGCCTGCTGGGCCGTGACAGGAGTGACTGCAGCGGGAGGCGGGGGGAGCGGTAAGTCTGGTTGTGGGTCGTAGGGGTCGTAGGCATCGGGGTAAGGGGCCGGCGGTGGAGGTGGAGGAGGGGGCAGGTCAGAGCGGGATGGTGGCTGGGCAGAATGTGGTGGCACAGCGTGAGGGGCGTTGGGCGTCTTCCATCGGCCCGGCCCCGTCTTCTGGTTCTGGGTCTTGTTGGAGGAGGAGGAAGAGGCAGAGAAATTGAGGTGCTCCTGGCTGGATGTGGATGACTCCAACGAGGAGGAGACCTGCGGCTGTGGGGCCCAGTGGTCAGGACCTACACCTACAGACACAGAGACAGCCATTTTATCCTTTTCTTCAGATCTATTTATGAAGGTCTACAGTGATTATTTGATATTACGTAATCAAAAGTAATCATCAAATTTAATTAAATTTAAGAGAACCTCTGTAACCAGAAAACGACTAAGCTGTTACATAATCTAACAGTAAATAACACCATCAGGCGCTCTGGTCCTCTTTTTGACCTCCTCTCTCTGGTTCTCTTTCTTTATACCTGGTGGACCTCTCTGGTAGTCCAGATCTCTGTGTTGGTAGTCCAGGTCCCGGTGCTGGTAGTCCTGCTGGTAGTGCGGCTGCATGTCTGGCCTCAGACTTCCTGGAGGAGGGTACAAGTCCTCCTGGGAGTGGTTCACCCGCTGGGAAAAGACAAAAACACTGATTAGAGATGAGAGAAATGGATTTTTTTTTTTTTACTGGTTTTAAAGACTGTACAGTAAAGTGATGTGTTTATCTGAACTTAACAGGCTATTCTACTTGTTCTTATACTTGCCTTTACCCACTTAGTCATGGTATCCACATTACTGATGCTTATTTAATTATTACCCAAATCCTAAAGTGATTCAACAACAAAAGACATTTGGTACGAAGTTTGGTCACCATCTTCTCAAGGAAATGAATCAAGGGTCTTTGACACCCTCTTCACATCAATAAAGGATCTCCGAAACATGACTTGCTGCTCTACCTGCATGCTGTTGTGGATGTTGTCGACCACAGGGAGGCGTTCTCTGTCCTCCATGCCCTGCCAGTGCTGCGAGGGCGCCTGTCCAGGGCCGACGACCCGATCCTGGCTCTTTGAGGCCGGGATGGTGAAGTACTCCCTGGGGTAGGTCTGGGTGGGGATGGGATAGGCCTCTGGACGGGGAGGGGAGGGCTCGTCCTGGTGAGTGAAAACAGAAATTGTGAGCGTGTCCTTCGAGTGTTGGTGTCACTTTAGTCTCATTTGGTCTGCAGGAGCATTCCACACAAAGCTGCCACCTGCTTCAATCGTACTGCTACTTACGTCAGCACACAGGTTGCCGGTGGAGACGGAGGTGATCTTAGTGCCGGGTCCTCCGGGGTACACCGCCTTGCCTGCAGGACTCTGGCCCTGATCTGGTGATGAGGCAGGAGAGAAAGTTGTATTAGCACAGCTCAAGACGTTTGCTAAAAAATACAACTACATTCAGGAATAAGCAATGAATTAAGGAAACAAATGAGTCATAAACAAATCCCCAATTATGCTAAATAGTTGCCGTAAGAGATTGTTTTTTAAGATTATTGCAGACAATGTTATTGCCAAACATTACTGTGGAACTGTTTCCATATCAGGGTGGAGTACTTTTAATAATAATTTTATTTTAATAACATAACTGCCCATGCCAAGCATAAACCCAGTGTCAGCCCAAAATTAGGTGGAATGTGTGATAACAGAGTGCGCTGTTCATGACTCATGCCACAATGTTATTCTTGCGATTAATGGATCATTATCAGTTTATTGGAAGTGGTCAAATTCACAAAACAGGCATGATTTAAAAATGAAAAAATAAAAAATGTGTGAAGAATAGAATTATTTAAGAACTGGTGTCTACAATAAAAAGCTTGATTTAGCTGAACATTTGGCATGTAGGTCAAGTGTCTAAAAAGAATCAATGTAGGTATATGAAGGCCTTACTGGCGACGTTGGGGCTGGAGCGGTGGTCAGCTCGGTTCTTAAGGAGTCGATCTTCGCCACTCATCTTCTTTGGTTCGGGGTAAGAGTCCCAGCCAGCCTGCGGACTCTCCGGGGAGCCGTTCTGCACCGAGTTGTTGTACAACTCGAAGCCTTCGCTCTTTGGTCGCAGTTTCCCGTTCTTGTCACGGCCTCGGTCGGATGCTGAAGAAAGAGTGAGAATGAGTTTTTAGGACAAATTTTTCTAGATGACGCCTCCTAGACATCAAATGCAGTTTGGATAGATGATTAGGTGACACTGCGCTGAGACTACAGACCAATTCCTTTCTGCTCCCATGATGTATGTGAACATTTTTTCCAGATGTTCATAACTTTATCAATGGCATGGATAAAAAATGAATATCTACAAGGTGCTCCTCTGGTTTAGAGCAGCAATAGAAAATCAATTAGTTGCAACTATTACATTTAATGGCAACTATTTTGATAAGCAATCAATTGGTTTGAGCATTTTTTTTTTTTAAAGCAGAAATGTCAAACTTGGTTACAGCTTCTTAAATGTGATGATATGCTGCTTTACTTGGTCATTTATGACAGTAAATGAGGAGTTTTGGACTTTTGGTTGAACAACAGAAGCAGTCTGAAGACCTCAATTTGCATTTCTTTCAATTTTTTGACACTTTATAAACAGTACGATCAGTCTATTAATAATGAAAATAATCTTCAGATCAATCAATAGTGAAAATAATATTGAGTTGGAAAAGTGGCTATTGTTTGCTGTAGTGTGCCTGTTGTCTAAAAGTAAAACATTCTCTGATTCCAGCCTCTTAAATGTAAATATATTCTGGTTTTATTCCTCCTTTATGACAGTAAACTGAATATCTTTGGGTTGTGGACAAAAAAAGATTTTTAAGGATGTCATCTTGGGCTTTGAAAAACACTGATTGATTTTAAATACCAAACAACTAATCGATGAATAAAGAAAATAATAGTTGGAATAATCAAAAATGAAATATAATTGTTAGTTGCAGCCTTGCATCTGGTTGTGTTTGTTAATCTTCATTAATTAATTAATCTTAATTTAAGCCAATCATTTAAGTCAATTGCAAATGTAGGTTTATCTAGTCTCAAATGTTTCCCTGTTGTTTTCCTTCTGTGTGTCTACAGTACAGTCACACCCTCAGTCTGTGAGAATCCACACTTTGACTTGTCCAGTTTCCAAACATTAGGTTCACTCAAGAATGACCAGCGTCCTTCGCTGCCTGGCGGTTAAATTTCTCTGTCTGAACTGGAAAAAACATGCTGCGGTCGAGGGAATTTGGGAGAAACACCCCTTTATCGTCATCCTGAACCACAGACTGGCCCGGCCAGAAGACTTCCTTAATGAATCTCGGGTCACATTCCAGCAGACAAAGACCAGCACACAGCCAGACAACACAGTAAACTCAATGCCATATATGTGTGCGTGTGTGTGCAGCTCGTCTCTCACACATATCTGGCTGTGGCCACAAACACTCATTATATCCTTCAGTCTGCAGGCTGGTTTTTTACTGCACTATAGAGAAGACAACAAGGACACACTGTCTGGGCAAGTCTGCTTCTCTTCTTTCATCCACAGCACAAAAATTACTGGCATTAACTAATGGTGGAACTCACAATAGTCCATTCATTACAGCTATTAAACAGCAAGAATCTGCAGGGTTTAGGAAGCCAAATATACGACTATGTGTCATCTTTTTAAATGGCTCTTAATTTAAGACTTTTACAATGTAGTATTTAGTGGAAAAACAGCTGAAAGGCATATTGCAGTTCACAGTCAGATTAGTCCGCAGTGAGACTGCAGGTCTACTTCTAATGACAATGATTTTAATAATTAATTAGTTCATTGTTCAAAAATGCTAAAAATAACAGCTTGTTCAGTATTGCAGATTCTTGATAAAATGACCCTTCACCTCAACAAAATAAGGTACTTTCTGAAGAACAGAGGGTCATAGTTTATTTCAGCAAGATCTGGATGTGCCCCTCATCTGTTACCAATAAACACAACCCATAATGGACGATCTTCATGTAGCATTACGCTCATGTAGCACTGCAACCTTTATTATCTTACAATAAGCTCTGAGCAGAAGGGAGGGCAGGGTGCGTGTTGTATATGTTGGATAACAGTTTTCCTTTTGCATTTGCCCGATGGGTTTTCTTTATATGAAAATGTAGACTGCACTCTCGTGTCCTACATCTTTAAACTTTTCTTGAATAAAACATACTCACTAAAAAATGCATTACAGATTCTTTTTTCTGTACATTATTCGATTAATCAACAAAAGGTGTGGAAATGATCATTTACCGCTATTTTCAACAACACAAACTTTTTCAATATCATGAGGAAAAACAGACAAATTTATTTCTTAAATTCAAAGTCAGTCAATCTATTGTATTTTCTGTAATAAGTATAAGGTATAAGGACTCAAGGGAACCCTGAACATAAGAAACAATATGTCAGATTTGAGTTTGGAATAAATATCAAAACTATAAACCTATCGCTGACATCGTTCCATACTAGTTGCATGTGAATAGGTTTCTTTGTGTGTCCAGACTTGTGAGTGTGAGGGTGTAAAATCAAAAATCAGTCAAAACGGGCATGAAAATGTAATTACAATCTTATTAAAATAACATGCTACTGTAAACTCATTACAAGCTGCTCTGAAAATGTCCATGTGTTTATGTGCATGCATCTGTTAAATGTGTGTATGCTCACCTCTGGGCATCATGGGGCTGGGCTGGTTGAGGAGTGTGGCCAGTCCGTGGTAAATGGCTCCCTGCTTGGCGACCTCCAGAGTTACGACTGAGCCCGTCCTCGTCATCAGCTCTGCCGCCCTGAAAACAGAGAGAGAGAGAGAGAGAGAGAGAGAGAGAGAGAGAGAGAGCGGGGGGAAAACAAGAGAGAGAGAGAGAGGATGAATATAAAACTTTCAACACATCTTCAAAAGGATCTGACACACTTATTCTATTCTCTGTGGTGTACGCATTAAACTGATATACTACACATTAATATTTGAACGTCCTATTTAGCTGCAATGAGCTGTTTAAAGATCAATGTTTTTAGTGATCAAAGCACAGCATGAATTCAGCTAAATGTTCTATGGTAACACTGTGCTGAAGATGTATCACAACATGCACATAAAAATCAAATTACCAGGAAACTGGCTGGTGGTTCGGTCTGATACAAAATCTCATCTTAAATACAAAAACAATACATGGGTGATATGAAAAACATATAACTGAACTGGAATACTGTATGAAGAGATTACAGGTCAGGCCCTGAATTATACATAACCATGTTCACACTACACTTAACGATGGGAAGGAGTCTATTTCGGTGGAATTCCAGACAGTGAAATCTACCTAGGATGTTGGTGTTATGTTCACTGTGAGGGTTCTTCCTTTGTTTGCCCATTTAAGAGTTTGATGGGGGGGAACTGAACCTCTAAGGAGGGTGTTGTAACATTAGTGCTGGAAGATTTTAAACATACTACAAGGAACTTTTAACTTGTTATGAAACAATCTCAGTGTATTCCCGATGTCTCAATGTGACCTACAAAAAGACCATCAACAAGAAATTGTCTGTTTCTGTATAGCTATTACAGTTATTCTTAATGCATATCAGTGGGTTTAGATTCTGACTGGTCCCGGTCGGATAAGTCATCAAATTAAAACTATTTTTTATAATGGAGAACTTTCACTTTATTTACTGACCAGAAGAAATATAGGGATAATTCAAAAATAGATTTCACAAATTCACATTTAATTCTAGTTAATACGTTTGAAGGCTAATACTTAGATAAGATTGAATTTTAGACATCAATACTTTTAAAATAAATTCTAACGACCCTTTTGATAATTTTCTACTGATCAATTCATCATTTCAGCCGACTACAGATGGATTTCTAACCAAATTACAACTTTTAGTCATTATGAGAAAACACTAGTAAAGTTTCTGTCTACGTGCATCCAAACAGGCAAAAAAATAAACTGGAATACTTTTATTATGAACTAGAGGCGGCAGGGATTATATTTGTCACTGCCAGAGACTCACTTCACTTTAATTTGAATACAATCCAGCTGGTTCAAACATACACGCACGCACGCACACACACACAGTCCATGTTCTTTAACAGCCACATGTGCGCAAGGCTTTAACCAAATCCTATAAAAAGCTGGGGGGCAGATCACACAAGGTAATGAGCCATGTGTGTTGGATTGGATGGAACTCGGGGAATGCAACATCAATTGCTTGATGCTGAGCAGAGAACGGGCTATAAATCCACATTTGGAAATATTGCAGGATTTAGTAGCTTTTATGCAAACACACACCAGACCTAAAGGCCACAAATCAAACTTTATCTTAAACCCGTCAGAGGAGGAGGAGATGACCACAGGATGATACCATAACCAAAAAAGGTTCAGAAATTCAAAGGCTAATTATCTGATTAACTTTTAGTTGACATGCTATGAATTGTCATGATATTATGAGCCCCTCCCACCTGATACCTGCACACCAAGACACTTAAACAATTGATTTGTAAATCCAGTTTGACAGCTGTCAACATCGAGCCTGTGCATGCAGAGGGAGAGGAATAACTGGATTAATCTGAGCGGGGCGTTAGCCGGCAAGTGCCATTTCTAAAACATACACACCCTCGTACTGCTTGTGCTGTGCGCTCCAAACAGACATGTAGGAAATTTTCTCTTTTTACGAGGATGCAACTGCCTCAATGTAACAACCTCAAGACTCTCTCAGCCCTGAGGTTGTGGTAATCTGATGTCATGTAAACATGATACTTCAGTTTGAGATGTTTTCAGTTCTCAAAATAGATTTCAAATTGAGTTTCATCATAACTCGATCATACATTTGTCAAAAAACTGTGGTAGGTGGTTGAGTAAAGAAAAAAATAATACCATGTGCATCCACATTTACACCCTGGTGTTTCGTAGAGATAGATCACTGAAGCTTTAATCATAATTTACACGTGTCAGCCGGGAATTTCCCAATTGGAAATCAGTTTAAGAGGACATTTAGCTGGCATCAAATCACATGATTTCTGGGCAGTCGTGCATTCAAATTTGTGTTCCAAAATCAAACCAAGACAGCCAAAAAAAAATCTTCATAAATATCAGTGCTAATTGTAGAATTGTGTTTACCTCTCTTGTGATAGGCCAACCAGACTGCGCCCGTCCACGCTCAACAACTGGTCACCTGCCGCCAAACGGCCGTCCTGTAACACACACACACACACACGCGCGCACACGCACGCACGCACACACACACACACACACACCAGAGTGAGTCACTGTTTTTGTTTTCCCTCATAATTTTCTGTCTGTCCACTTTCTATGTGTGTGCTTACCACATCAGCTGCTCCGCCTTTGACAACAGACTTGATGTAGATGCCCAGCTTCTCCTGACCGGCACCCTACAGAGACAGAGAAACAAACTGTATGTGAGCCAATGAACATAATTAAGTATATGAATGAATACATGATAAAACTATTAGGAGGGGTGCTGAGGATGAGTGAAACAGTCTCAAAGCTTGTGGAAAGAAGCTGTTCTGTAGCACAGTGAAACGGCAGTGGATACTTCTGTATCGCTTGGCAGATGGCAGCATTTAAGACAAAATAGAAACACAAATTATTCTACAAAAGAGCTAGCAAACAGCTCTGTGTACAGTGGATATCTCTGTACAAAACAGCTAAAGTATGGTTGGTAAGTATAAACAAGTGTCAGGATGTTTTCTGTGGCAAGTCTGAACCTTAATGTGCTGCAGTTTGTGTGCAGAAAACACAATTTGACAGAGGGAATGTGGACTAGTAATGAAAAGATCACAATGAAGTGGTGTTCTTGTATTGTTAGCAAGTACATAAAGGATATAAATAACATGTAAACTGAAACTATTCTTTTTTATGAATGGTGTAATGACGTCTCTGTGGCCTATAAAGTCTTCACACTGGTTTTCCTTATACACATGTGGCTTAGGCTGCTCGTATTTTTTCTCCATTTTCACTTTAAATGTGCATTGTAAGGGGCATAAACGTGCTTTCAAATTAGAAAGTCAATATGACTGTGAAACCAGTGGCACTCTCTCCAAGAGGCCAGTAAAGCGGGTCTGTAGAGAGTAAATCTAAATGATGGATCAGTGCTAAAATGGCGTTTGAGAAATGTGCCTCCTTTACATGGAAGCCAATTCAACCACTTAAAAAACAGAACACACATATATACTAGATGCTTAAACTCTGTCTCTGGCTGCTCCTGATTGGTCACCATAAGCCATTGTCAGTGATGGTTCAATAAGAACATGTCTCTGAGTCTGACAGTGACAATTTCAAGACATATCTGGGTGAGACGGAAACACCAGTAACATCCAGCAGCACTGAATGGAAGTGGAGCACCACCAGGAATGTAAAACACACACATTTATACGCAGCTATTAAATAGTGTTGACACTGAACAGAGCAAGTTTGGATTGGAAACCTTTGTCATATCTTAAACGCCAGGCCTCTTTTATCTGAGGTAACAAGTTCACCAACATGTCAAACTGAAAAAAAACTTACAGAGGAGAGTGTTTTTATGTTGCATTTCCCTGCTTATTTTCTACTTTTCTCTGCTGCGTTCTCATCATATTTGCTGCTCAAACAATCAAATCCAACCACAGGAATCTGTAGAGATTCAGTTCATGTCATAATATTTACTTTCAACCAAATGCTTTTTTTTTTTTACCGAGTAGAAACATAGCAACAAAAAACAGAAGTACAGATAAAACTGGAGCAGACACATACGCCAAGCAGAGCTCCTGTGCGTGTGGGGAGGTGGATTACAGAGCGGCATGGTATTGGCATGCCATCAGACGGATCACACGATTTCTTTGTCATCTTGACATGTTTACCCTCAGAGTGTGCTCAACTGTAGAACCAGAAACCAGAGAAATATTTCTGTATGGAGACGTTTGACTGAGCTAAATATGAATCTACTAATGGACTTACTTGAATACGGAAGACATCTTGTCACATTACTGAGACTTTCAAACTTTTAAAACAGGGACCAAAGCTTACACATAAAACATCTCAGGAAGGGTGCGGAAGGCACAAACACTACCTCGACATTAAGAATCGCAGCATGTCTATAAACTCACTCATAAAACTGTGGAGTGGATTAAAAAGACTCCTAATTGCTGCCATCCGTCAGACCTGGCATCGCCGCACAGAGAGAGCGAGAAAGAGAGTATATGTGTGTGTGTGTGTGAGGCAGCCTCTCGTAAAGCAGAGACCGGGGTTACGCTCAGGTTAATGGCTCTCCCTGTTTGCAGGTCACATGTATTCACTGTTTCATCAGCTGTAGTGCAGAAGATAAAGACACCAGACCAAACTGCAGGGTTTCTGCAGTGGTCACCAAATTACATTCAAGACTTTTAAACTGTTTTGTATGTGCTCCTGAAGAAATCCTTCCACAGAAATACCGATCAAAGAATGACAGACAACTATTATTGGACTCATAACTGTTTGGCAATAAACACATGTGAAGCTTTAGATTAAATCTCATGGGCTTCATTATCAGATGGATAGAAAATGGCCCATTACTCAGCAATTTGTTGATACCAATCCCTTTTTCTGACAAGATTCAGCAACTTCAAAAACAAAAAGTTCAAGATCACTGTGGTACAGTCAAAAGCTCCAAAACAGCTACTTAATGCATCTCATTGTGAGATTTTCTGAAGGTAAAAATCTGATAAGTCAATTTCAAGGCAAAATTGAATGTTAAAATACAATTTCTAAGGGGCGCCCAAGTAGCACAGTTGGAAGAATGTGTGTCTCATGTGCAGAGGCTGTGTCCTCGCTGAGGCAGTCCATGGTTCAAATCGATCCCGTTGCCCTTCACTGCTTGTCGTTCACACCTCTCTCTGATCCCATTTCCTGTCATCTCTCTAAGATGTACGATCCAATTATGCCATGAAAGAGCAAAAAGAATAAATCAAATAATAAATTAATACAATCCTAGTTTTAACCAGTTGAACAGGTTCTTGTTTTGTGTTACATTATTTAACCTGGCCCAAAATTAGCCGATAATCTTTGTTTTCCAAACATTTTACTTCACTGCTGATTTCTGGCTCGTTGCAGGAGGACTTTTTGTTCTGAAAATTGTGTTGATCAGTGACTTCTTGCAGCAGGAAACAACTTTTGAATATGTGGAGACATAAAAATCCAACTTCAAATCAATCAGTTTGTTATAAAAAACAATGAGCTTTGTGTTGCCTTTTCATCTGCATGAAACAAATACATTCCTGAACTTTCACTTTGTGGCACTTTTTTTTTTTTTTTTTTTTTTTTAAATGTGCTCATGTTATGTCTGTTATTTAAAGTCGGATTCTAGAATCATTTCTCCAATTACTCGATTCTTAATGGTGGTGCACCCATAGAGGTAAACTCTTGAAGATCCTTGAAGTCTTATATTCCAAATCCACGTTCTATTTATCAACTATGTGAATGAATACAGATACATTCTGCATTTGCCATGCCCGCCGTCTTCCACAGATCTGTGTCCCAGTTTCTCCAGCACAAAGAGACAGCAGAGACAGCAGCCCTTCAAACTATTTCACCCACAATGTTTCAATTCTGTGTGTCTGTCTGTCTGTCTGTCTGTGTGTCTGTGTGTTTTTGTGTGTGAATATGCTATAATGAGGCTGGATTCATGCAGGCACGAATTTCCTGTGAGTGACATTAAGATGAGAGAAGAGCTTTGAATCATTCTGACTGTTTTATGTCTGTTGTACATTACAGAAGACATTAAAGAGCCTCTTCTTCAGATGGAGCCACAGCTTCATGCACTTATCCAACATGGGGATTGGGGCGCCAAATCAGGCTCCACAGACACTTGTGGGAATTCCCTGAATTCCCTGAATCCCCCATGTTCGGAGGGACGTTCAGCTCCCAGAGGGGATTCAGAAGGGGCCACAAGTTCTAGCCTTTAAGTTATTCTGTCTACATCAGCATGATTAAAAAAAACCATCCCTGTAAATGTGCATGTTGGCATGTCTGCTGCATCGATTTGATGGAGTTTGTAAAGCTGTACTCAGTACAACACTTACCAGCTGCATCACAGAGCCTCACCTCATGTCCTTTAATGCCTATTAAGTGACTCGTGTAGCATATGTTGGACATAGACAGACAGAGGAAGTAGCTACGGTAGAGTAGCCAAGATGTGCCGGTCTGAGAGAGAATGTGAAAAGAAATCTGCTTTTTTGATGATGTCGTGAAGTAGCCTAGGATCGTGGGAGTTGCTGTCTTCACTGCAGAAAAAACACTGCTGCCAATGAAAATCTACCTCATGTGATTCAGACAGAAATCAGGTTGCTTCCACTCTCTCTGACGTATCATTTGGTGTTTTCCTGGAAGTTATAGTGACACGTGACCAAATGATACGCACCGCTACTTTGAATAAAATTACAGATGAACATCTGGAAAATGGAAACATTTAGGATAATACAAGAAACGAACTAAATGAAATATACAATAAAGGTATAGTTGTTTGAAACATAATGTAGATATGTTAGATTTTATATCTTTAAATTAGCTTTTAATAAATATAATTAATCAGGTTATTTTGAAAAGCAGACATGGTGATATGTAAGAGTGAGGAGGTTGCTGAGCTAGCTAGCCAGCCACTGTTATTTACTTTTGTTAGTATTGCTTCCTCGTGATGCAGCACTATCATTCCTCACCATTTGCTGCTTGTTCTGTTTTACAATGAAGTCAGCAACTCCCATGATCCCACGCTACTTCACAACCTCATCAAACTATGTACTTTGTTTTGACTAAAAGACACCACGCAGCAGAAATTGCATACTGTGCATTTAAGTCCAGTGTGTTTCACTAGAAATGGATGTGGAGCTCTGAAAATTATGCAGTATCACACAATACATCCACGAATAGCAATCGAACCAATGTGTCAAACTAAAACTGAATGTTGAGCTATTTATTGGATTGTTTTCTTGCATTAGCTGATTGCCTATAAGCCTGATTAGC
>OMLP01021962.1:10087-24381 GCA_900302685.1 Spondyliosoma cantharus | reverse complement strand
CCCACCGCACCGAGTAGCCCAGCCGTTGGTAACGGAGAAGATGGCAGAGCGGCAACAACAGAAACACGAAGGCAGGGTAAAGATCGGCCATTACATCCTCGGCGACACGCTCGGAGTGGGAACCTTCGGGAAAGTGAAGAGTTAAGTCACGCTTTTGTGTCATAACCGAGTTCAATGTGTACAATTTGCGCCTTTCAGTTGGGAGTAATACGAAGTAGTCTCCGTGACAGCGTCAAACTTGCCGGCGGTCAGTGCGCAGTTTGCGTAGCCGGGGTTGGCCAACGGCTGCGACGGAAAGGATTGAGTGCGTAGATGTGTTCTGAGAATCCGCGCGCTTGAAAGTCAAATTCTTTCACCGAATCCCCCCGTTTGTAGCTACTGTTATCAGCTATGGCAGGTGTAATTACCCGGCGGACGACAGCTACCAAGAAGATGCACAGTCATACTCATGTTGTTATCTCATAGCACTTAAACAATAAGGAGTTTACGCCGTGGTAGGTTTCTTTGCCCTGTCTTTGCGGTAAAGGACGTCTGAGCTTGACCGAAACCCACCGTGAGAGCTCAACGTACGTTAACTGACGTGTGTGTTTATAAACGGTGCAGCTAGTCCGTTATGTTATCCTACTCAAGGCTAGTGGTGGCAGCCTGGTAAGTGAGTAGTAAGTCTGGAAAAAAACAGCTCACAGGCGAAAAGTTTTGCTGAAGAGGCCTATCAGAGGAGGTTATTTCATTTGTTTTCTTTGCTAGTTTTCGGGCATTCTGCATGACCTTGTGAGCTTTAACCCGACGCCCACAGTGCCTGTTTCTTGTGTGCGCAGATCAGGGATGTGTTAGCAAAAGACTTTGGTGTTAGCTTAGCCACTGAAGTCATGGCTAACCTTGATGTTTCAGCTTGCATATATTATGCATGAGGGGAAATCAGTTTGTTCATCGTTGCATGTATACATCCATGCATTAATTCAGTCTAAATCTATAAATTAAATATATTTTTAAATTTTATTTTGTAATGATTATTGCTCATTGTGTTGGATACCCCCTATGTGGGGGTTAAAGCAGTTCATCCTCCCTTTAATAGTGCTCTGTAACTCATGTTTGTAGTCAAGCTCTGGAAAGGGGTTGGGAGCTAAGCACCCTGAACAGATATGCCAGCAAATAAGGGCTACGCTAGGCTAAAACAAATAAAAATACTGTTATGTCGAAGCCTTCCATGTAACAGTTATCCAAATCAAATCCCAACCCATTAGTGCCCCTCTCTACATCCATATATCTTGTGCCTAACGGTTTGCGTGTGACTCCCTATGTTGTTTTTCTATCCGTGTGCTGTATCTGCTTCATATCCCTGTTCTTTTGTTTTCAGTTGGCGAGCATCAGTTAACAGGCCATAAAGTGGCTGTGAAGATCCTAAACCGGCAGAAGATCCGCAGCCTCGATGTCGTTGGGAAGATCAAACGCGAGATCCAGAATCTCAAACTGTTCAGACACCCGCACATCATCAAGCTGTAAGTGGAGAAAGACGACACGTCCATCTGTCGACTTTAAACGAGAGATAACTGAGCTCTGTTAAACGAGTGGCCGTCGTGTTGCCTCTGTGTTGTGGCATGCTTTGTTTGTTCCTGTTTGTTTACTACAGCCGGGCTGTACTGAGCATGCCCACATGGCTCCCAGGAGGCAGAACACACAAACATAGCAACAGACACACACACACACACACACACACACAGGGTTGGAACTAGATAAAGAAACCTGCTCTGGTTGGTTCAAATCTCCAGTTAAGATGATAGAAGTGGCTTTTCATGACTTAATCCTTGTCCTCATCCAGGTGTCTTGGCTCCTCTTGGGTTATTTCCTTGACCTTGTGTCCCTCGTTTCTCTGTCCTTCTGTCTCCATGGCCTCTTTCTCCTTGTCAGTCCATGTCTCTCTCTTTGTCTCTCAACAATCTGCGTTATTTTTAGGCCAGGGTTAGGGTTAGTCCACTGTCAAGCTGTAAGCTATGGCAGATATTTGAGCTCTCGGGTTGTGAGCTGTAGCGCTGTTGAATACACTCTCACGGAGACATACATTCACAAAGACAGGCACAAACACATATTTTTTAAAATTTGCTTCAGGCAGCTTCAGGCAGTAGGCTCAAAGCAGACTATGTGATATATCAAGCCCTGTTTGTAAAGCCAGCACAAAGTAAAATAAATTAGAACAAATGCCTCAAAATATTCCTCAAGCGCTTTGACTGTTTATATTTCCTAGAATCAATGTGTGTGTGTGTGTGTGTGTGTGTGTTTGTAGAACAGAAAAAGTAAGAAATTGTGATTTGGTTTTGTGTTTATTTCTCCCACGGTGCTGGCCTTGTTGTGCTACACCCGGCTCGACAGAAGTGAAATAGATTGTGATGAAGTGTAGAATCTCCCGGGAGCAACCATTCATGAGATTGGACCCACATTTTAATATACCTGACCTTTATGAAAATAATGCCTATGCTCAGCAGTAGCTATACATCACAGCTTAGCCTCATCTTTCTGTGTATTTATACGGTGCATGTTTTCAAGTAAATAAGTTGGGTTTAGAGATATAGCTATATTATTGTTATATTTAAATTATCGATATGATGTGAAAGAAGCTGAAATGTCAATTTGTGTACAGAAAGTTCATGTCATTATAAATAAATGTTTGTGTTGTAGGTACCAGGTGATAAGCACGCCGACAGATTTCTTCATGGTCATGGAGTACGTGTCTGGAGGTGAGCTGTTTGACTACATCTGCAAACATGGACGGGTGAGACATTTCATTTATCGATTGACTAATTCATGAATCAGATTCATTCATTCGATTTGAGTCTTTATCGACTGGGTTCCAATGGTCACTGCTTCATCAGAAACTACCGGTTCTGCAGTTAGCACATCTCTAATCGGACAAACAGGCATGGTGTATGTCTTGGTGAATTGGGCTTTACTTGGCCATTGTTGTGGTCGACTGAGTAAAGCTATGATGTGTTTTCTTGACTTTAGGAGTCATAAACATTCTGCTACATGATGTTATTTTATGTATGTTTTATAGGTTACTTTCAGTGACTTTTTGAATAAGTCGTATGAGCACATTCTTTTCTTTCTGAATTTATTCTTACGCTCTTAAGTAAGACATCAAGATATTGTCACAGTTTAAACTGCAACTATCCCCACCATGTACGTACATTTTGCATCAAAAAGATTTACTTTTTTCTGTTTTAGCATCTGTTGCAAACTTCTAGGAGATGTCATTGTTAGTTTATGAGTCATGAATATATATTTGATGACAGTGTTCCCACACACCATCACTGTTCCACCGCTCTGAGAGCTGTCAATGATCATTTTTGACATCTGCTTGACTCACTTTGAAATGTTTGCTTTTAGCTTTTGAGATTGAAAGCTTTTGATTGAAGCATGGCGTTCCAAACACCCACACACACATTCAAGACATGTGGAGACAACCTCTTCTGGAGACTGTCTATATTTTGAATAGAAATTAACTTTATCCGGCCCCTTAGCCATAGCAACCTTGTTGTGACCAACCCCGAATGATGCTAATGAATTTGTTTTAAACAAGACACAACATAACCTTCAGTGTTCTTTATACACATGCATCATAGGCCTGTTTCTGAGCTTGTAACACTCTGTCTCACATTCACACAGTTACGCACACTCTTTAATCAGCACAGCCACAGTCCAATCATGTCCATTCATATTATGTCTTTCAGGTGGAGGACACAGAAGCTCGCCGTCTTTTCCAGCAGATCATCTCAGCTGTAGACTACTGCCACAGGCACATGGTGGTCCACAGAGACCTCAAGCCTGAGAATGTCTTGCTGGATGCTAGCAAGAACGCCAAGATAGCCGACTTCGGTAGGATCCCCAAAGGACAGAGTTACATTTAGATGGAGAGACGGAAGTCTCTCTGGCTTGGCAGAAGAAATGATAACAGAAAGTATAACAGAGCATTACTGAATGTAATCATCAGAAAGACAAAGAAGCAGAGTTTATGGCAGAGCTGAGTGGAATTACTAACTAATTGGAGAGTTTGTTCCACAGTTGTAGGACAAAGCATAATTATTCACCTGATTATACACTTGTAGAAAAGTGTGAAATCACCATCATGCACCTGTTAACCTCATTATTAAATGAGAATTAATTTCACAGTGAACACAGTTTCTTATCTGCTGTGGCATAATTGTTCTAGCTGATAGTGGTTAAGAGACTGTGCCTGATGTAATACGTCCATGAAAGAGAGAAATATTTTCAAAAACACACCAAGGCCCTTGTGCACAGCAGGGTGTGTGGGGTGAAGAGAGGTCCCATAGCAACGGCCAGGTCTCATATCATGTCTGGCAGGAAGCCTTGAGGCCCCCGGTGTCATCTGATAGGCAAGGAATCGTTGGGGTGCGACATCAGTGCCCAGCATGAGAAGTGTTTTGGCTGACAGTAACAGACGCTGGTGAGCGGCGAGAGGGAGTGTTAAGGGAACAGGGATAAAAGATAAAGAGAAGGTCAGCACATCACACAGCGCCTGGTGTTCAGCGTTTGGCTGAGGCCCTAGCAGCAAGGGAAAGGCTCATCCAATTAGATGAGCTTTGTGTTCTGAGCTAGAGTCGCGGAGGGTAAAGGAGGATAAAGATATCAGTGGTGTCCACAGTGTATACCTTTCACCCTCCCTGTGCCGGGCCGCGTTCAATTTAACTTGTGTGTATCAAAGGATCAGTAGCAGTAATGATTAAAGAGGGTTTTCACTAGTCTCACTTGACTGGGGTGTTACTGGTGTTAATATGTCTTGTGTTTGGCCCACAGGTCTGTCAAACATGATGTCAGATGGGGAGTTCCTGCGGACAAGCTGTGGCTCACCCAACTACGCTGCTCCCGAGGTTATCTCAGGAAGGTGTGTGAACAAAATATTACTATATAATAATATATAATATTAGTACTCATTGGATCTACGCTGTCTGATGTAGATCATCTAAAAGGCAAAAGTTAACCCCATGACATAACTTGAATGGCAGCCCCCTCATATCCACAATGAAACAGAAAAGCACGTATTAACATTAAAATAAATTAATTAATGGTGGTTAACAGCTTGAAAAATGGACCTATAAGAGTGACAAATGTTGACTGGAATTTCTTTTAACGTGTCAAAGCTTCTCATCACTCTGTCAGGCTCTATGCAGGCCCAGAGGTGGACATCTGGAGCTGTGGGGTGATCCTGTACGCCCTGCTGTGCGGCACTCTGCCCTTTGATGACGAGCACGTCCCCACGCTGTTTAAGAAGATCAGAGGGGGCGTCTTCTACATCCCAGAGTACCTGACTCGCTCTGTGGCCTCGCTGCTCATGCTCATGCTGCAGGTGGACCCTCTGAAAAGAGCCACCATCAAAGACATCAGGTGCTGACCCTGCTCTGTCTGGTCAAGTGGCCCTTACAGAGGCCTCCTTTGTCTTCTCTCTTGACATTTTTTTTTAGCTAAGGTCGATCATGGCTTCAGTCGCAGTACCGTTCTGTGCAGCTTTTAATCCCTTAATGGTCCATTACTTACAAGTCAAGTTGTAAAAAACATACAGCAGTGTGTCTTATCTTGTTTCGTTGCTGGCCCTTTAAGGTCCCCCATCTGAAGTGTTATTACATAATCAGACACCTGTATTTTCTGCCAAATACAGGTGTCTGATTTGACTACAGGCAAGTTTAAATGTCACACACAAATGTCATTTTGAGGTGAATCCTCAACTTGAACGCCATTAGGTTTGGTTTTATGGTGAAGAATAATACAGTAACTTAGCAGTAGTCTGAGTTAACTAATTGTTCTCTCATATATCAGGGAACACGAGTGGTTTAAGCAGGACCTGCCAGGCTACCTGTTCCCCGAGGACCCCTCATACGACGCGACAGTCCTGGATGAGGAGGCTGTCAGGGAAGTGTGTGAGAAGTTTGAATGCACTGAGTCCGAGGTTGTTACCAGCCTTTACAGCGGGGATCCACAGGTACACAAAACACATTTACAATTCTTTGTTTTCTGGGTTTTTACTATAGTTATATATATATATACTATATACTATATATACACCTACATCAGAGCTGTTGCATGTTTCTAGGATCTGATTTTCCGTCCTCCCTCTGTCCTTGCAGGATCAGCTAGCAGTAGCCTACCACCTTATAATAGACAACCGGCGCATCATGACCCAGGCCAGCGAGTTCTACTTGGCCTCCAGTCCTCCCCAGGGATCCTTCATAGAAGAAGGCATGCCGTTGCCCCCCGGCGTCAAACCCCACCCAGAGAGGATGCCTCCGCTCCTGGCCGACAGCCCCAAGTCCCGTTGTCCTCTTGATGCTCTCAACACCACCCGGCCCAAACCCCTGGCAGTGAAGAAGGCCAAGTGGCACCTCGGTATCAGGAGTCAGAGCAGACCTTATGATATCATGGCAGAAGTGTACAGGGCTATGAGACAACTCAGCTTTGACTGGAAGGTAATAGGACATATCTGACACATGCACATACACACTATATAGTGCATACATAGGTCTACATCCAAACTTCTATTGTCTGCTATCTTGTGTTGTAGGTGGTGAACCCGTACCATCTGCGAGTGCGGAGGAAGAATCCGGTGACAGGAAACCTGGTGAAGATGAGCCTGCAGCTGTACCAGGTGGACAGCAGATCCTACCTGCTCGACTTCAAGAGCATCGATGGTGAGCAAAAAACAAAACTGTCTGCAGAACATTTTCTCTTTATAATTAATACACCCCTGCAAAAAAAATCAGATAATCTTCCGCTTTGTTTAATTGTACGATGTGTGTTGCTCGACCTTCATGCAGTTGCCAGCTGGTCAGCGCCAGTACTCCAATGCAATTCAGTTTTTCCACCTTGAAATGTGCTTTCGCTGAGTTGGTGGTGTTGGAACAGCTGAGGTGGTGTTTATGCAGATCAGGTGGCAGAGAGCACTTTTGATGCTTGTTTTAGCAAAAAAATGTATTACATGCATCTCAGCCAGCGCAGGAAACATCTGGGAAACCTCTTTCATTGGTCACACGAAGCTCTTTTCTGTATGTTTAGCTGTATCTCTTTCACCGTCATTTTAAATTTGGCTCTGAATTTTTTTGTTTACCAAGATGCACATGTACATAACATTTGCACTGTCTTATACACAATAACTGTTTGGATTTTCCACACATATTTGAGGTCATACAATTCTCATTAATAGGAGTACATGTGGCACCCATCACCTTTCTCTGACTCTGCTTGTTAGATATATATTTTGTTGAGTTCAAAGATGTTCAAACTCAGAGAAATGTTGATATTTTTGTTCAAGGTACTGGTGGTGTTTAATGTTTGGCAGCCTGTCAATAGGCTTCTTCCCTTCACCCCCTGTAGTTGCTTTAACTTGTTGGACCTGATACTGTATTCAGTAATTGCGTTCAGCAATTCTTTTATAAGAAATGTGCCCACACCAAAATTAGTAAATTAGTTTAACTATATAAAACATTTATTTTATGAGCAACCCCTCTTTAGAATGCTGACACTGACTTTCCTCTGTCCATGTGACCCCCCAGATGACATCATCGAGGCGGTGGGTTTTAAGTCGGGTTCGTCCACGCCTCAGAGGTCGGGCTCCACAGCCGGTCTCCACAGACCCAGACTGAGCATCGACTCGGCGAGCCCAGCCATCGACCTGCCCCAGCTGAGCTCCTCTCTCCCGGGGTCCCTGTCCGGTAGCTCCCCTCAGCTCACCCCACGTCAGGGATCACACACCATGGACTTCTTTGAAATGTGCGCCAGTCTGATCACCACACTGGCTCGCTGAGGACTCCCAACCCCTCGTTGTCACCCGGATGTCAACTGGGTTTTTAAGCCAACTGCTGTGAGGAGCGAAGATGTTCAGAGTGACTTCCCCTTTATGTCTCCTCTTTATTTAGCTCTGTTCCAGTTGTATTGCACTGGAAGGGTGAATGGAAATGTGAAAAGCAATGCCTGTCACCTCAGATTACGGAGACATAGAGAGGAAGCATTTTTTTTTTTTTTAGAAAGGCAGATTAATAGCTTCTTTTTTCTTATTTTGACACAGTCCTCGAGTCAGAGTCGTGGAGTTTAAACATCAGGGCTGATCCCGGGACTGGAATCTGTGAACTACTGGAAGCCAGAAAAAGGTCATGTTCACCGTCACTCCTCCCACAAATACCTTCAATCTATTATCAACTGCTGAAATGTCATCGCCCACCGCAACACGAAATGGCGGGATATCCTGCTGAGTTTTCCCCAGACACTGATAGGAGGTCCATTTATGTTTCTTCAAGGTTTTTTTGTTGTTTAGATTGACGTTAAATCTGTGTCTGAGGGAACGTCGACACATGTCAGATTTGATTTCAGGTTTTATATAATATGGTTTGTAAAGAAAAAGCTTTTGTTATTCATGTATATTATATTTATATTACAATCATATTACGTAGCTGAAAAGGTTGACAAAGGTATACCAAATAACAGATTTATACACCACAAAGATGATTATTATTTAGATATCAGATCCATATTTATTTTTGAGGGATTGTTTTTTTTAGACACTGTAGTTCTATTTTATTTAAGCACTGCATCGACAGAGTTTTATCACGATTTTGACTAGAGTGTAGAATATTAATGAGCCTAGAGAGACGGCGGGATAGTAAGACGATTACACTCTGCATGGATAGTGTTGAAGCACAGACACACGCCGTCTCGCACGAGTTTTCACACAGCGATGGACAAATGTCAAATATGCCAAACGTATCTCTGCTATTTTATTCCCCCGCGCAACCATCATTTTATGCATTCAGTAAGTACAAAAATATGCAGCTCGCACAGACTGCTTTACACTCGGGTTGAGTTACTGTTAATATGCTGCTCAGCCATGCATGCACGGAGCCTAATTTAAAAAAAGAAAGCAGGCCAGTGAAAAAAGACCATGTGCTGTTTGTAGAGGAGAGTGCGGGCCACGATAAACTGTTTTCATTTTCCTTTTTTTGCCTCAAGCCCTCAAATGCGGAAAGAAATAGTGAGAAATAACCCATCAGAAAAAGGTGCCTGGACCCTAATGTGACATCTTGAAGTAGATTTTCTATGACCAGCCATAAACAGCTTTAATATTTACAATTAATTAAAGAGCAAAAATCAAGCAAATCTTCAGCAAATTATTACTGGCTGAATTAAATCGAAATTGCTGCTCGTCGTATGAGCAGTATTACCCAAGTGTCCATCCTGTGTGTGAATAGAATAGAGGAGTGAAGAGGAAGATTTGAGGCGGCGTGTGTCAGCTGCAGGACAGTATTAGCTGCAGAAACCTTTCTCCAGTTGCCTTAAAGAATGCGACACAGTAATTCTGTGCATGTGTTCATTGAGAAGCGTGTGTGCATGAGCCAGTGTGTGTAATGGAGATCTGATGGGGTAGAGTGCGTCTCATGATCGTCATGTCATGCTCTTCCTGACGGGAGGATCTTTGCAGTGCTTCGTGAGATTGGGAGAGACGATGTTAAAACACAATGCCGCGGTGTTTCATTGGTTTCGTCTGTTTGTGTGGCTGTCGTTGTTCTCTTCAGTCGTCACTTTAAAGATGTCTGCGGATTTACTGTTTCATTGCATCACTTGTGTTTTTTGTGGATGCGCAAAACTCCACCTGTTTTTTTTTTCTGGTCCAGCGTTTGGATGAACGCGTTGCTTCTTTTATAAATGTTCTACATGGTCTCGTCGGATGACACTGGAGCTGGGTTGTGTAGCGCTGCTGACAAACAGTATTTTGTCTGAATCTTTTCTGACTGAATGTAAAGTGGAAGCTGCTGCTGCTGCTGCTCAGATGAATCCTCCCATCTGTCAGTCTGTCTGGGTTGGTTTTTGGGTTTAAAGCAGGGTTTTAATGGAGAGCACTGAACGGTTGCCTTTTCTTTTCTCTGTAAAACATAGTGACTGGAGGGGTAGTACGTATTCTATAGACTGGTGTCACAGAATGGCCAATATAATATAATTAATACTCTCATTATTATTACAATTTCTGCATCATTGTTATTTTTGACCGGCTCGAGGTAAGCAGTTACCAATAAAGCTGTTATTAAAACATTCAATGAAATCTAATTTTCAGGCTGCACAATTAATCCAAATATCCAAAGCTCTAATCAGTATTTTTGATTGTAAAAAGTAAAAGAAATAAGAGTGATGAGGTAAGAAATCCAAACAATGAGGAGAGTTTGGCCACGTCGGAGCTTCACACACATCAGTCTAGATTACGACTGTTCAACCAGTTACGGTGTTGTTAACCAAACACGTTGTTGGACCTGCAATCGTTTGACGTGGACTGCAGTTCACTTTTAACGCTCTGCACAGCTGAAACAGTTGCATTCGAAATGGGTTCAGTAATTTTTGCCTTACGCGAGCATTGTGACGGTTCAAACAGTCAAAGCCACATTCTTTGTTAGTCCGCTGGAACCCTTTATGACATGTGTTCTGTTTTTATGTCCTCTGTAGCGTTGCCTTTCCTGTCTGATTGCACATACTGTGCACCACTGAATACGCTCTGATGTCAGGGAGAAACTCTGCTCCCTGCTGCAACACACACGCAACTGCACTCACAGCCTTGTATACACCGATTCATGTTCTTCAGTCAATATTTCACTCTGTTGCTGTGTCTTAAATGACTTGTCCTCTGTGTAGTGAGCTACTTCGGTCACATCAGGATTATATCTGGCACATATATGCCACATTCTTTTCCTGATTCTGCTACTCGTGACAACAAATATAAACCTGATCAATGTAGTTCACTGGCTTGCAGAGGTCATAGGTCATGTTTCAGTGCTACTGATATAATTAAAATTTACTGTCAGATGTAGTACTGTACTTTTACAACTGTATGCAACCACCAGTGGCATGTTAGTCATGTAATCTGTGTTCAGAGCTGGGATCACATGCCAGAGGGCCTAATCAAATACTGACTTTCCGTGTTGTACCAAAGTGAGTATTTTCAACAGCAAAGCTGTGCTCCTTGTGTATCTGTGGTGGGGTTCTTATGATCAATGTAACCTTAAATACCCCTGTATGTGTGTGTGTGTGCGCACCTGTAATTGTGAAAGAATGTGTACAAGGGTGTGTTTCTGCGTGTGTGTGTGTGTGTGTGAATGTGACAGTGTGTTATAACTGTCCCTCCCTGTCTCTCTGTCTGATTGGGGTTTGGATTTCTCTTGTTATGCACTGCATGATATTGCTGTTATGATTTGCACTTTAATGAGTATTTATTGAAAAACAATAAACAGACATATAAAAGGAAAACATTTTTGTCCTCAAGGCTTTGTCAGTTTGAACATGTTACATGCAAACACACACCCGTCACAGAGGATTTTCCTTTTTCTTTTTTCCAGACAAAAAAAATGCACCCTCAGATGTCAACAACAATATTTTACATGAAGATGACCTCAGGTGATCATCACACGACTTCTCTTTCTGTAATACTTATTATTTATCAGCTTGAGGGAAAAAAAACCTGAGAAGAAATGCGACACATAAAAGTGACACTTGCCAGACATCCGCTCCGTAGCGATGAAAGAAAGAAAATAACGTCAATGGACGCTGCCTCCCTCCAGAAGGTGTAACTACGACCAACACACAGCAACTAGAGCCAGCAGAAATCTTCAGTTGTTTATTGGTACGTCATAAACCTAAACATTGTAAAAACTAATTTACCCTAATGTAAAATAATATATAATGTTAATTAACATTCTCCAACATGATGATCATGATGACATATGTTTCATCTCATATGTAGTGCTATTTATCCGTCCAGATAATTTTTGTGTGAGTTTAGGAGATAACGACCTTATAGATCTTTAATATAATGGAACTAGGTGGCACTTGCCTTGGAAAAATAGATTTGTAAAAGTCAATAGCAATGTCTCTGTCTAGTAACCCTGACGTAGTTACTCAAGATAATCCAAAGACCTTGCGCAGGATGTAAACATTAACAGCATCACTCATTAGCTTAGTAAGCTTGCCTCTAGTCCATAAGTGGACGCATGCTTACTTCTGCATGGTGATATGAAAAGAACTCAGTTCCCATGTGAAACTGCTCACAGCCACGTCTTCTGTGGATCACCCTCACTAACGGGGGTCCAGATTACTGTAACGAGACATCCCAGTTGAATAGTTTTTTGGTGCTTTGAGCACAACAAGCCGAGTGCCATTTAATTCAGTTATGTTCGAGATGAGGCAGACATCTCCAAAACTGCACCACAAGCAATCCAGAAGAATAAACAGCACTGCAAGTAAGAGGAAAAATATGTATGCTATTTTTGATTTAGGTTCTAACTGTCATTTTAACAAAATAATGAGGGTAAATAAGTATAAAAAGATGCTCATGTACAAAAAGGGCACAATAATACAATCATTTGGGAAAAACATCGACCAATATTATCTTGAGAACAAAGTAGAAAAGGGTTCTGCAGATGCACATGCAGAAGAGGGCAGAACATTAAATTAATGAGAATGGATCCGTTCTTCGTGTGGTACGTTTGGCTGCACAAAGCCTTCTCAGTTATTGCCAATGACCAAATCTAATAACATTCATCTGTAAGTTTTATCAACTCCTCCTATTAACTTACTCTTTTGCTACCAACACTGTAAACTGGTAACAAGTGTGTAGGACACTAATTTGATCCAAACCTTGAGACTGCTGCATGTGGACTAAGATAAATACGCAGACACTGATAACCTGTTGGTATTTCCAGAACTTTAAAAGGCACATGAAGTGTGTAATTTCCCATACAAGAGTCTGCAGGGTCACAGTCTCCCCCCCCCCAAAAAAAAAAGCCTGCGTATGTCTGCAACAGTTTGTAATTCCTGTCCTGGGATCAGCAGGTCAAAAGTCACTTGGAGCCAGCAGGCAAACTGTCCCTTGCCGGTTTCACACCAAGTGCTTCAGAAAAAGCGCACAAAGAGTTCTGTTTGCAGAAATCCTTCCTCAACAAACTGATCCATGAATGCAGTCACCAGGTGAGTAAGGTCGTAGTCAAGAAGATGAAGTCACACTGTCACAGTTGTAGGTGAGAAACACCGCAGACAAATCCGGTTTCCTCCGCCCCGGCTGCTTTTTTGTTCCGCTGTTACAAACAGGAAAACATCAAGTCAGTACGATCATGTTGTCACAGTGAAGAGAGAGTCCAGGCGATCCATCCTCACCTTGCTGTATGATAATTACTCCACGGAAAAGTCAGCATACAGATCAGGAGGGGGCAAAATGAGCATGTCCATTTCCGGTGTTGAACTCGACTCTTCAGGCCTGTGGGGGAAACAAAACAACTTGATCATTCCTGCAGCTGCTGCCATGTTGCCAACTGAACCAGCAGGGACAACAGAGGGTGACCTCATTTCGACCATGAATATGACACCATTGATAAATGAAAAGTACACTACGGGCAATCAGCTGCTCATTCAGCCACCAGGGCATGAGGCAGCTTTACTTCCTGGAAGAAGAATGAGTGGATCAGTCAGAATCTCTTTCCCTCAAACGCGCAAAGAATGAACATGCGCTGTTGTCAAGCTCAGCGACACATTCCAGGCAAAAAGGATGTAAAGGTGTCCGTCTACAGGTTTCACAACATGTTAGGCAATTGTCTTTGTGAGTGTGTGTGTGTGTGTGTGTTTTACTTACAGCTGAACTGGTTCTTCCTTCACAGGCACAGGACCTGAGATGGATACAAAATCAATTTGTCAAACACATCATGCTTTCGAACGGAAATGGATGGCTGCATTGATTTTTTTGAATTCAATGATCGTGTTGCACACCATCACAGATACATCATTTGAACCAAAAATGACATTTTTTTTGTATTTCCATACGAGACTTCCATGTAGTTTTTCTATATTTTAAGATTCAAGACCACTTACTTGTCTCGGGCTCAGTACTGCTGCAAAAGAAAAGAAAAGAAGGAAAAACAAGAATTAAAACCCTATTTGTGTGTGTGTGTGTGTGTGCGTCTGTGTGTGTGTGTGTGTGTGTGTGTGTGCATACAGCGGTAGCACAGGTTTGCTTCATGCCTACCTGGCAGCTGGCTCCACAGGTTTGGGTGAATAGAAAAACGTAGATAACTTCTGAAGTGCTTCGTGTCTCGCTCTGACGAAAGGACAAATACACATATGCTTTAGGTCCACACTCTGCTTGCATGTGCATGTGTATGTGTATATGTGTGTGTGTGTGTGTGTGTGTGTGTGTGTGTGTGTGTGTGTGTGTGTTTGTTGCGTGCATCAGGTATGGGAATCACAACCTACACAGCAGCACGTATCCT
>OMLP01021961.1:0-11560 GCA_900302685.1 Spondyliosoma cantharus | reverse complement strand
TATATTTCTTTTCTTTTCTTTATACATGTGTATTTTGCACCACAGTTGTCTTTTTAATTTCGTTGTACCTTGTGTATAATGACAAATAAAACATTCATTCATTCATTCATTCATTCAAATAAACCTTGTCTAGTGTGTTGTCTCCACTGGTAGCACATTTAACATGCTGATGGAGTTTGGGGAGTGCAGTCTTTAAATCTACATGATTAAAGTCCCCAGCAATGATGTGAACAGCCTCAGGAAACGAACTCTGTTGGCTGCTGATAGTGTCATATAAATGTCCGAGTGCCACGTTGGCATTAGCATCCGGAGGAATGTACACAGCTGTTAGCATCACAACGTTAAACTCACGGGACAGATAAAAGGGCCTGCACTTGACAGTTACATACTCCAGATGTGGCGAGCAGTGGCTGTTTATTGTCCTAGTGTCAGTGCACCAGCAGTTCTTAACATAAATGCAAAGCCCCCCTCCGCGGCTCTTACCGGAGTCTCTAGTCCTGTCATGCCGGAATGTTGTGCGGCCTGCTAGCTCAATAGCCGTATCCGGAATGGAAGGATTAAGCCAAGTCTCTGTGATGAGCAGCATGCAACAATCCTTCACAATGTTGTTATTTGCAACCTGTAGTCTTAGTTCGTCCATTTTGTTCGCCAGTGATCTTGCGTTTGTGAGGAGATTGTTACAAAGATATCTATTTTAAATGATTGCTTTACAATGAAAGTGTGTGTGTGTGTGTGTGTGTGTGTGTGTGTGTGTGTGGTTGGGGGGAGGGATATTTTTGTTGGAAATAAGGAAAAGCTTGCTCATGGATTCATCTTTCCTTCCTTTTATTTGTTCTTCGGTCTTTGTCCACTAAATATTTTTAAATTTCTGCACCCAGTTGATGCATAGCTTTCAAGATTACAAATTAAAACACTGAGTAACTCAAGTCATCTGTTTGTATTTTTTACATTTGACTGATTATTGATTACTAATACCAGTCTATCAGGCTGTCTGGTCACAGAGGAAGGCTGTTCTGTTTTGGCCTCAGCTCTGAGCTCTAATCCCTCCCATCTGAGAGAATTGGACTTGAGATACAATCATCCAGGAGACTCAGAAGTGAAGCTATTTTCTGCTGGACTGGAGGATCCAGACTGGAGACTGGACACGTTCTGGTACAAGAGCTCACACACAGTTTATCTGTTACAATACAAAGCTTACTAAATGTTCCTGTTTTGATAATACAAGAGAAAATGCTGGGCTGGCTATTTTTCTTCTTCCAGGGTGGACCATGGTGGAGAACAGAGACTTACACCTGGACTGAGGAAATGTAAGAGGTGGCACTGGAATGGGTTTTTGAGGTTTGGGGGGAAGCATCAAGTTTTGGGTTATATAGTAGGCTAGTGATTTTCTTTTTAATCTCGATCTTAAATCATGTCAAATACCAGGAGCAGTGTTTCCACTGGTAACAGTTTGCTGCTGTTGCAATAAAATAATCGTGAAAGAAACCCAACCATTCTACAGTCACTCATCTTAGCCCAATCTGCCCCCCTCTCACTCAAGGAGAGGAGGAGAGAGTGAGATGCTACCTGGACCCGGGCAAGAGGGGAACCATGATGCGTTTATCATAATTAACAAAAATGCAGTGCAATGTTGATACAGCCATTTCATACACGAGACGTATATAACATGGAACGATAGATGTGTAATTAACCCACATTGGACCCTTTAGGAATCAGCTGTCACTCTATGCGTCTGTTTCAGAGAATCCAGTCTGCACTATCCAGACCACAACAGTCAAGAGTCAAACACATCAGCAGGAGATTAAATATTTTCTTAAGCTAAAATGATCAAAACCACAGTAAGAGAGAGCATGAAACAATAACTGTAAACCGAGGCCACACAAAACGTGACAAAGTCAACACAGTTTCCAAACTAATTTATAGACTGCGAAACATGCTGACACCAACTAACTGCTAACACTCTCACAAGGTGTGCTCGTGTGAGCATGATATGTGACAGAGTAAAGCTGACCTTCTGATCTCTGGATAGTGACAGCCTTACATTGAATATCAATGGGAATACTGAATGGCAGATCTACTACAGTACTCAGCGGATCATTACATTCTTTGCATCATGATGTTGCAAATAAAAATTGCTGTTGGACTGACATTATCTCCAGCACCAGTGAGTGTAAATTTAGATTCAATTAGAACAGAACAGCACACTATCGAGTCAGTTATTTTTTAGAAAGTCCGCAGTTGTGGAATTTACTCATTAAAACCCCACAGACAATAGACGACTCAACAAATGGACCATCCTGAATAGTTACCATATGTACAGAAGAGACAATATAGTCCTTAAGTTATATTTAAAGCGTTATGTCGAAATTGGCATTTTGTTGATTAAGCACCCATCACAGTTTCTGAGTGCGTCACCACTGTTGTAAAGACATCCCATGTCTGTTACAATTTGTCAGCTGTAATGTAGGTGCTAAGTACAAACAAAACTTACGTCATAACAATGTTATTCTAGAAAACTTGAATCTTGAAGTAAATGTGTTTACACCCTTGTGGTCCCACCCCCTCACTGCAGTTACATAGTGCAGGAACAAGTGATGGAGATGACATTCCACCTATTGATTGCATCATCAAAATTAAAATTACACAATGTAATTGTTAATAATGATCTATAACTTCATAAAAAATGTAAAACATTAATAAATTAAAAAGAGAAACAGTATTATTTGCTGATAACTTGCTGCTGTGTTGTGTCTTTTTCTCTCCATCAGATTTCTGTGAACTCACAATTGACACAAACACAGTGAACAGAAAACTTAAACTGTCTGACAACAACAAGAAGGTGACACATGTGAAAGAGAGGCAGCCATATCCGGATCATCCAGAGATGTTTAGCCCCTGGCCTCAGCTGCTGTGTAGAGCTGGTCTGACTGGTCGATGTTACTGGGAGGTCGAGTGGAGAGGAGAGGTAGATGTAGCAGTGACT
The DNA here is from genome assembly GCA_900302685.1 of Spondyliosoma cantharus. Classification (NCBI taxonomy): domain Eukaryota; kingdom Metazoa; phylum Chordata; class Actinopteri; order Spariformes; family Sparidae; genus Spondyliosoma; species Spondyliosoma cantharus. The sequence goes on along the minus strand of OMLP01021961.1, from coordinate 8,577 downwards.
TACAGAGGAATCAGAAGGAGAGGATTCAGTAAAGACTGTTTGTTTGGAGGGAATGATCAGTCCTGGAGTCTGAAGTGCTCTGATTGTGATGGTTATTCTGTCTGGTACAATAACAGAAGAACAGAACTCCCTCACTCCTCATCCTCCTCTGGTAGAGTAGCAGTGTATGTGGACTGTCCTGCTGGCACTCTGTCCTTCTACAGAATCTCCTCTGACTCACTGATCCACCTCCACACCTTCAACACCACATTCACTGAACCTCTTTATCCTGGATTTGGATTTGGGTTTGGGTTTGGGACCTACTGGACAACTGATTCCTCAGTGTCTCTGTGTTCAATGTAGGAGGAAGAGTCTCCTGCTATGTACAGAAATACTCACAATATAAACAGCTGCTGAAACAACTGTTTACCCTGTGTACTAACACACAACGTACACTGATGATATAACTATTTCTATCTGCTCACATAAGTTTTGATTCCTGTTGTAAAATAGCACTATTCATGATTAAACTGGGGAGATCGTTTGTAGTAACTGAACATGGTTTAATTATTATGCACCGTTCACTATTGTTCAAGAACACGAATGAATGTCAACCAATTATTGTGCTAAACACATCTCATGGATGAGAAACCTACTGTAGCAAAGATAATGAACTGTTCACTGCAGGGTGTGAGTGTGTAACAAACAGAGGAGAACTTGACACAAAAGGACTAGTTGACCTGCTAAGAACAGTACTAGCAGACTTGGCTGGCTGAATGAAAATTCCTCTCCATTAACTGTGTGCAAGAAGATGTGTGGTACCAAGATAAATCAGAGATCAGAGATGTTTCAGAGATCCTTTATTAGAGGGCTTATCAAAGTCCTAACTGCAAATCATTTCCATGGATCAATTAATTGTTAATTGTTGAATACACAATATAGCTCAAAATCATTTACAGCAGTCTGGTCCACGGATGAATGTGCTTTTAGTGTGGCTTATATCCCTGTCATTGATGTTGTGGGGACGTTAACTGCTTAAGAGTGTAGTGAGAGTGTTGTGACTGCTGAGTTCATGCACGTTAAACAACAGAATTTTCTGTCAGCTTGTAAGTCGTAGATAAATAATGTGTCTCATTATACAGTACACAGTTTCTACAACTATTGTAAATGTAGTTGTAGAAGATGTTTGTTGAAATCTTGGAGGACTCACCGCCACACTGATTTAATATAAAACTGTGCTGAACTGTTCGGCCATGTTTCGGTGTTGTTTATCTCCATAAATGTGTCTATGCTTCCCTCCTCTGCTGTCTGTCTGTGTTTGACACACTCAGGGGGACTTCATGGTCCATTCAGCAGCACGTCTCTAACTCTGAAATCTACATTACTACATATGGCAAGGGATATATGTTCCGACAGGAGCCCCATGGTGCATTCATTGCTCCTAATAAAAGTGTAAAGGACAGTTGTTCAGGCACAAAAGTATAACAGTAGCACAGCCATCATTGCTGAAAAAACTTTTAAATCTAAAATTGAAATGAAAAGTGATCTTAACATTGGCAGTCCCATGAAATCGTGATACAACTACATCCAGTACTGATTAAAATCATCTGCCAGGATGATAAAACCTTCTGCCATGGTAAAAATAATGTAATTTAATTCATGAAACTGAACGGGGTCCTCAACATTAGGTGCAAAGACATGACAAAGATTCATTTTAACCCCAGACAATATGGTTTCAACACAAATAACTTTTCCCTGGACATACTTTCGTTGTTGCCAAAGTCATGTATACAGATGCTTCTTATATATGTGAAAATATATTTTATTTTGAACATATAAGATGCTTACATATCTTGTCTACATGATGATGAACTCTGCAGCTTTTTTTGTGACATATGTTGTGTTTTTGTTTCCCTTTCCAAGGAAAGTGAAGAGACTCTGCCAGAGGGAAACACACATACATTTCATTCAGTCTCTCAAAACATTTCCTGGAAATGTAAAATTATGTAAAATGAGTAACACACAATGGGCACACATCATTGTAGCCTTACATGGTACAAATTCAAATTTTATAACAACATTACTGAAAATTAACACTTAACACATATTTTTCTGAGGACATATGCCTGAGCATAGGGGAAAATCTCATTTTAGTTCTTTATTTCCCTATTCACACTAACTTTGTGCATATAAAATAGTCAGTCTATTCAAAGAGCATCAGGCATAAAACAATATAAACTTGCATAATTTCCAAGTTTAGGCCTTTGAAAACCCATTTAAACTACATATTGCAAGGTTTGAAATTTAACTGGCTACAGGATCACAGCACTTCATGAATCGGGTCGGGATGGATGTAGGATGTACAAAGTCCAAGGTTGAGACGCTGACATTCAGCGTTTGCATCCAGTATGTGGTTAGGTTTGGACAACAAATGCACTTTTCATTTCGGTGAAGGCAGGGAGAATCATAATCATCATACCAATTCTTGAATTAGTGACATAATTCTACCTTTTGGATTAATGTAAATAGACGATGAAAATGCATGCCAATGTAAGCTACATGATTCTTACACATTTTTGGCAATATTTCACATAATGCAAATTACCAGAGCCCTTGAACTAGCTAACCTAAACATAGCCCAGTCTAAAATATGTCATTTCATACGAATACATAAGAACAACGTTCAAAAAAAGAGATAAAATGATCTGTTAAAATCTGTTCTTTTGAGTGTTTAATACAGTTAAAGGTGTATGAACTTGTTCATCATCATTTTGCCATTTAACTAAATTCATTATTTGCATTAAAAGTACTGTGTTTGTGTCAAATTTCAAGTTGGAAAGAATATTAAGTTCAAACATAATTCTTAGTGGGATTTGAAACCAGTCATTCATATATTTGTGATGAAACTGCTGGTCCTCCATTACACATTCTGAACTGAGCTGATCTTTGGCTCATTTGATGGTCAGTTAGCACCATTTAGTGGACAGACAGCATAACTACATCATCTGATGTGGGATTTCTCTTATACTGACCGGTTCTGACGTCACTCTGATGTGTTTAGACTTGAACTCTGAAGTTATGAGGGTGTGACGGCATCCTCAGATCAGGTGTACACAGACTCCAGGACTGACGAGGAAGAAACGAGCAGCTTCTTCTCTCCCAGTGTTTCCTCCACACATGAAGCTGGAAAGTGTCTGTAAGTTGACCTGAGGTGAGTTCAGCAGGTGAGAATCCTACCAGACAGATGTGGACATGTTTGATCGTCTCATCACTCTGATCACTTTGTGCTGTATCACTGTTTCACTGCACAGGAGAAATGTTTCTTTACCGGCTGTTTCAGAATATCTATCTGAAATATTCAGGAGAATCTAAAACATGAAGGTTTATAAAGACCTTCATGTGATGTTGTTGTTGTTGTTTCTCAGGTAGAACCTACAGACCTACAGGCTCCACTGGACGTCTCTTAATATGTTTTTTCTTCTCAGTGAGGTGTCAGAAGATGTGTATCAGATCAGTGTGTCCGGTGTTGTAGTGGCTGATCATGTTGTTGTGTGTGAAGGTGTGAAGGTGTGAAGGTGTGGGCTCTGCTATGAATCAGTGTGAGGACCGAGAGGAGGGAGTCCCTCCCTCTAAATCCACTCTGTGTGGGGAACATGACAACCTGACCAAAGCTCAGAGGTGAGACCACCATCTCTACCTGTCCCACTCACATCACTCCACCATCATAATTCACGCTCAAAGCTCTGTGTCTGTTGTGTTGAAGCTCAGGGCAGCAGAGACCAGAATCTGCTGGACCTGGACCTGGAACTGGATCCAGAGGTGTGTGTGTCAAGCTTCACTGGTCTATGGAGGATCTCTTTGAATTCAAAGATGGAAGATGGATATTTGTTCGTCTCTCCTGAGATGAGGTTCAATGTCTTTGTCCTGATCACTTCATGTTCTTCACTATTTACTGTTTTCAACTTTGTGTCACATTTGCAGATCTTAATACAAATACTGAATCCACAAACAGCTTCTTTGAGAATGTGTCAGAACATTTAAACTGCTGCGCTTCATGAGCTACTTTCTATAGTTTAGATATCAGGATTCACATTTACAGATCTCAGAGAAATTAAACCTGGTTCAAAGTCTTAAAGTCACATTCTCAACTCTGTATTCTTATAAAACATTCACTACAGCACCATATCTGCTAACCTCAGTATGCAACAAAATGTTAAAACATCTTTTTAATTAAATGAAAAACCTGTCGGAGTTTTCAGCTGATGTTCAGCTTCAGCCAGACAATAAATTGTAAAGTTACATCGCAACGTCGCTCTCATGCTTTTAACTTAGGCTGATGTTACTTATGTGAGGAGATATGAGGGAGGCAGAGACCAGCAGCCAGTGATTAAAAAACACAGCCAGTATTTTGAATGTGGACATCTCAGTACATTTCAGGTTTTATGAACTTGCTGTGGAGTAGGGTTTGGCCGATGTTGTATCAATTCTCTGTTTTCATCAGCATCCTTCTGCAGAGACAACATTCTGTACCCACCTGTGTGTTCAAGAAGAGTGACTGGTCCATGGATCAACCTAGTGACTTCAAACATGGACACCCCTCAGATTTGACAAGGTAAATCAAAGTAAATGCAGCAGTTTCTTATTGTCCTTATGTCTTATTATCCCCTTTCCATGTGCTATTCATGATAATCTTAACATCAACTGTTACAGTAGGTGACCATGATTTCAAGTTAAACATTTGTGCAGACACTGTTCTACTGATGTTATCAAACCCACTCAGTGCAGAATGTTCTGTAATGAAATGAGCTCTTTCTCAGGGTACCAGATAAACTGGAGCAAGAATGAAGCAAACCTGCTGAGCTCTGGCACATTCCCATCATACATGAGTCCTTCCTCCTTTATCTGGACAATGAAAGGAACACACCTTTTTCTTCACTCCACCCTCGATCTAACAGATGGTCACATTACACCTGTATGCAGATCTCACTCACTCTCTCACTCTTCTGTTTCTGCGTACGTGTCTGAATTACTTGACCTCTACTCTACAGATCGCTGTCTTAGATCAAACTTGTTGTCTTTCCCTGACCTGCATTAAGACCCTTGGTGATCAATCTTCTGAGGCTGTGGCACCCAAATAATAGAAAGCTCTGCCAGCACCCTCATGCTCAGCTGGTTCTGTATATTTTTTGAAAAGGCAGCTAAAAAAATGTTTAGACAGGCTTTGGGATAAACTCAGGGCTTAATTTGTCATTCCAGTTTGGAACCCACACCTTTTTTATAGGATCCGGCACCTCCTTGTCATTATCAAATACATTTTGTGTAATATTTAATGTTATCTAGTCTGTCTGTATTTCCCACAGAAGTTTCTGAAAAAAGGCTTGGTTGCCTATTTTAGATTGTAAAAAGAGATAGAGGGAGGGGTCATGTCATGCAGTGATGCAAGGCATTTTAAATCTGATTTTAGAAAGAGATAGAGGGAGCGGTCATGTCACACAGTGATGCCTGAAGGGTAATTAAAGCTGTGAGTTTGTTGCACATGGCATGTGGTTTATGCATTTTAGTGACTAAATATTTTGGCATATGATCACTGTGAACACTACAAGTAAGTGGTCGTTTGTGCTGTGAAATGCTGAGTATGATTTAGTTAAGTGTGTTGATGTGAGTCTGCGATGCTGTCCACAGTATGATCGATCGGATAGACAGACAGAACATGTCAGTAGTTTCTCAGCCTGCTAACGGACGGTCGAGGAGAGGGAAAAAAAGAGGGAGAGCGAGTGCCAACAGTAATGTTAATCAGCTGTGACTACGCACCTCTCCCTTCTTCTGAGGGATTATTGTGAACGCTCTGATTAATAAATGTAATTATACCATGGTCTGGGGGAATACTCGATTCTGATTGGCTGCAGGGTGTCCATTAACCCCTGATATATGGACACCTACTAAGTACTTCCAGTCAAATTGTCTGCTCACCCCTCTAAATTAATGCGCCAGCTAGCATATCAGCCTGTCAACAGTGAGTGCAGTCCGTCAGTCCTTCAGGTCCTCTGAACACCACAGGATGGCGACTGTAACACACAAGCTGCAGAAACACTTCCCCTCTAAACTTACTGATACTTTGTATCACATACGCGAATAATCTCACATCCCGTTCGCTGTTCAACTCTCTACTTCAGGCTGCGGCCACAGTAACGTTACACACGGCCGATCATTTGTTCGTGAAAATCTTGATATTGATTTGGGGACAATGACGTGACTGGTTAGCTAGCTAGTCTTGTCGTTTAACATACCGTCAAATTATATTTACTGTTTGTCAACCGTACGCAATGTTATTGACTTTGAATCTTGCTAGCATAGCGTTAGCTTTCTGGCTCATTGCTGAGCGGACTAGAATATCTCCCATTGCCAAGTCGTATCTAAGGTCCGTCCTATTTACTGGAGGAGTGAACGTTTCCATTGCATAAGAACCTTATGGAAGGGTAATGATTGTTCCAGGTATTAGTAAAACCCTCAGGCGTTACCAGGGAAACTAAGTTATGGCTTGTGAAAAACTTTATATTCTGACTGTAAAACGCTTGAAAATATAAATTAAAGGTCTTAATTTCTTTTCTTTGGCAAGTGACCATGGCATAAGCAGGATAATGCCCTTTGCGGTGTCCATTATCAGGAGTTAAAGGCCTCTGCGTCGTCCATTAACTCCTGATAATGGACACCTTGTCGGACATTATCCCTTACATAATGTTCAGTTTATAACAACAGTTTTAGTTTGTACTGTTGGCCGTCAGGTGTTGCCCACTGGGCTCCAGGCGCTGTGGATTATTGATGCAGCACCCTGTCTGTGTTCCAGGACCTTTGGATTTACAAAATAAGCACTTGGTAAACTGTACGCACCAGGCTATTTCTTTATGTATTTACTATTGTTGTGGAATTTCGGCACACTTGATGGACCACTCAGGAGAGATGAAGAAGACTCAGAGACACTGATGACTTAAGTTGAAGTAGTTTATACAAACTTGCTCAAAGAGGAACAAAATAACAGCACATCTGTCTGCACAGTGCATTGTCATGTTAATCCTGACGAGTCTCCTCAATGTTCAGATTATATCTACATCAGAAAGTTGTTTAACAACAAAGAAGGGTAGTAGTGGTAGTTACTGCAGAGCTTCTCACCTCTGCTCAAGTGAGGAATAGAAAGAAAATGAGTAGAAGACAGTAAGCCTGCTACCATAGATAGGCCAAGGTTTACACAAACAATCAGCTTTGGTTTGTCTGGGATCTGTTCTGGTCGGGTATCATATCTACAGCAGCTTCATGCTTGCTAAGTTTGCAAAGACTATGAGAGATTTAAACTCATAGAGCAGATTTCACTTTGCCCTCATCCATACCTTAACGTTTATACAGGGAATTACATCCCATCTTATGAGGTCAGAATGCTCTGGACCTTAGATATTTCTCCCACAACTATGTCTTTTGGTTTTTGTTTGCAGAAAGGCATTTCTGAAGATCAAACTGAACTTCCTGAGGAGGATGAACCAGGAGGAGCTGGCTGACTGTCTGTGGTGCAGTAAGAAGATTTTAACAGGTTTAACATGGTGGAGAGATAAAAAGAAAAGTGTAACACTGTCTAACAGCAGCTAAACTCTGTAAACAACAGTACTGGATTCCCTGTTGTCAAACGTATTTTATGTTTACAGTACATGCGTTCTTAAAGGCATAACAAGTCAGCTGCACACATCACTACAGCATCATACAGGGAACCAGTGGGGGAACACTGTTGATTTGCTGTGTCATGGACCAGATGGCTATTCTAAATGTCTTCATCTAAAGCATTTACTTAATAATTACATTTTGTGTTTGTTCATTCTTCAGGAACTATTGCTCCAGTGTGTAAACATAAACTAAAATCTAAACTCAAGAAGAAGTTCCAGCGTCTGTTTGAGGAGACCGCTGGAGAAGGAAAACCAACTGTTCTGAATCAGATCTTCACAGAGCTCTACATCACAGAGGGAGGGACTGCAGAGGTCAATACTGAACATGAGGTCCTACAGATTGAGACAGAGTCCAGGAAACCAAACAGACCAGCAACCAGATGTGAAGACATCTTTAAATCCTCACCTGGAAGAGATGAGCCAATCAGAACAGTGATGACAAAGGGAGTGGCTGGCATTAGGAAAACAGTCTTAACACAGAAGTTCACTCTGGACTGGGCTGAAGACAAAGCCAACCAGGACATACAGCTCACATTTCCATTCACTTTCAGAGAGCTGAATGTGCTGAAAGAGAAGAAGTTCAGCTTGGTGGAACTTGTTCATCACTTCACTGAAACCAAAGAAGCAGGAATCTGCAGCTTTGAAGAGTTCCAGGTTCTGTTCATCGTTGACGGTCTGGATAAGTGTCGACTTCCTCTGGACTTCAACAACTGAGGATGTTTTATGAGTCTGTGGTGGCCAGTGCTATTCTGTTTGCTGTTGTGTGCTGGGGCAGCAGACTGAGAGTAGCAGATGCCAACAGACTCAATAAGCTGATCAGGAAGGCCAGTGACGTTGTGGGGGTGGAGCTGGACACTTTGACAGCAGTGTCAGACAGGAGGATGCTGTCGAA
>OMLP01021954.1:2297-12617 GCA_900302685.1 Spondyliosoma cantharus | reverse complement strand
TTCTCACAGTCTTGCCACCACCATCCAGGTGCGAATGGGCTCGTTGCAGCAGGTAGATGACAGCGTCATCAACTCCCAAGTGGGGCTGGTAAGCAAATTGCAGAGGGTCTAGCAGGGCACTCACCTGTGGCCTGAGGTGGGCCAATTGCCATTGCCCATTGTACCATTGCATTTATGGCTATGACTGTGTACTAACCTCGCTAAAATCAAGGCATTGCAATTCAAAAAATAAATCAATTACAGAAGTATGAAAATATTTATTTAGCATTGACATTACAACAATGCACAATATAAAATTAAATTAAATTCAAAATAAAATGTTTAACTTGACCCCGCTCATGTGTACATTAAATAATAATAATGTACAGGCCTATGACTGACTGGCCTGCTGAAAGATTGTAAAATTAAATATGTTCTCTCATAAAAACACAAAGTGCATTTAAGTCAAGTGCATTTTAAAATTTTCTCTGTAGGACTACTACAACAAAGTGCATTCAGAACAAGACTGCAACAGCTGGAAGATATAACAATATATTCTCTGTAGGCCTACAACATAACAGTGTATCAAAACAAAGATTGCCATAGCTCATATGTTAACCGTAGGCCTTTAACAACAACAAATGCACCAAGAATTGCAGATGTGCAAAGTGGAAAACAAATATTTAAAGAGATATTGGCAGAGAAACGAGTCCTTTTTTCTGCGCTCTGCTCTCCTTCTCCTGCGCTGTGCGCTTCTCCATCTCCAAACGGGTTCTCCGCATCCATCGAGGCCTGGATCATTTCTTGTGCGCGCTGCTTTAATCATGCATTACACGTTTTGCAAATCGCTATCCGTGGGTCTTTCTCAGATATATTGAAAAACGTCCGCACCACAGAAATGTTGGCGCTTATCCAGACAAGTGTGTGCTGGCCGCGGTTTTTGTTCGCGTCATCACAACTTTCTGTTTCGGCCGTGTTGTTAAGGTGATTAAAAGTATTTTAGACCGAAAAATTTTCGGCCCAAAAGCGCATTTTCGGTTTTCAGACGAACATTTTTGGTGGCCGAATGTTCGGTGCATCCCTAGTAAATATTTGTGGAATCAGTGCACCCCTCCCACCTCGCAGCTCTCAGCTCTCTAGAACATTAGAAATAAAGTCATTAAAATTGCTCAGCGATGAACCTTGACTCACTTTTTCCACCTGTCCGGTTCATTACGCTTCTGCTAAGGTGGATTTTAGTTGCCAACATTCTCCTCATTAACTTCTACCATTCTGTCTCGTCCACAGGTCCCAGATTACCTAGAGTTCATCAGCCAGCCCATGGACTTTTCCACTATGCTCGCTAAGCTGGAGAGTCATGCTTACCGCTCAGTTGCTGACCTGGAGGCTGACTTCAACCTGATGGTGTCCAACTGCCTCCTCTACAATGCCAAGGACACAGTCTTCCACCGGGCAGCACTGCGTCTTCGAGACCTAGGGGGAGCCGTACTGCGCCATGCCCAACGACAAGCCACCAACACTGGCCTGGACCTGGACACTGGCATGCTCCTCCCACAGTCACCACAGAAACGAGACTTCTACAGCTGCACCTGGGAGGATGGTAAGTCACAGTGGTGCTACTCAGCAGGAAAGGAGAAAGCACACGTCTGTTGTACTTTTGGATAGGGGTCAGTATGTATCTCTCTAGTATGATTAAATACTTTATTGTGATGCATGGCCTATGATCAAGTGCAATTAAGAAACATTTACATCAATACAATGCAGCTCAAAGTTAAATTGATGTGATAACAAATCTGTTCAGATTCAGATGTGATTGGCATGATGTGCTATTGGGTCATTCCATGCCAACTCACCCGAAATCACCCAGAACTTATCCCAGTTCATGTCTTGGATTTTCACAAAAAAGATCAAGTTGAAACTTCAACTTAATTCAGGAGACTCCTGAATCCTATAACTGTACTCCAAATACTTTTTAAGTTATGGATTTTTAACTTAACTTTGAAATATTATTTGAAGTTAGCTATTTTGTCACACTTTTCACTGGCTGTAATGTCACATTCAATGGTTTAATTTCATCTATAGATATTTGTACTGTTGTACTGCAAGGTGTTCTTTCTGTCTGATACCTACTGAGCCTGTTTTTCACTGGGTTCTGGAAATGTGCAAGTTACCGCGTGAAATGGCTTGCGAAACGTGTGCATGTGTGCGTCAGACTCATAGATGTTTTCAACATGAAAATCCATGACATGGACTGGGAGGCCCTAAGTGAGTTTGCATGGACTCACCCTATTAGAAATTCTACATGAATTAAAGTGTGAGTTTGCTAATAGCACCTAAATAGAAATAATAATACTTTATTTAATACTATTTTTATTTCTAAAGAGAAAACTCGACACGTACATAAATCATGCACCCGAGCTTAAGGTTAATTTACCTTGAATTCGCTGAACAGATGAGGGTGATGGTCGTAAAGTGAAGTAAGTAAATTGGATGCAGACAGGGCTGCCATCCTCGACCAGCTGTCCCTGAGCATTGTCATAATAACCAAAATATGCCCAGACTTCAGATTTGATTACTATCACCTCCCTCCGCCATGTCTTCTTCACTACATAACAAGCGCACGCTGTAAGCTGCGCATGCACCGCAAGTTTTCCACACCATGGTTATCGACCGCGGCGGTTACCATGTTAATTAAAACTTAAAAGGTAACCTTCACCGTCGGGAATTTTACCATGGTTTACCGTGACACTGGTAACGGTTACATCCCTAAGTGGAGTTAGAGTGGAGTCTGACATTTTCATCTGTTGGGCATTAACTGGCTTATTTTGGACAGATTTCTCACAGGATCTGTGTTGTTGTGTCAGTTCAGTTGTTTCTTTAATTTACTAATTTAGTGATGTGTTACTGGTTAATCCTCCTCATCCTGGAGATGTAACTTTGTTAAGTAATGGCACTATACAGTATCTGAAAACGGTATATCTAGCTATGATGAACCGATGAATGAAGTTCAACAGCAGTGTTGTCATAATCCAGTAATGTTATAATATACATATATATGGAATCAATTACATTAATACTGGTACAGTTGTCATGTCAATGTTGGGATTTCTTCTTGTTAGTTTGGTAGTGTTGAGTACTGATGTGACTCACCTTTGTGAGTGTGTAGTTGGTTAGCAAATCGGCCTCAATTAAAACATTTTTTTTTTTTTAAAAAGATCTCTTTTAAACTCATACTTGTTGTCACTTTGTGGAAAATGCATGCTATCTTCATTCTTCTCCTGACTCTTTCCTGTTGTGTCCAGTTGACAGTGTGCTGGATCCAGACAACCGGCTTCATATGACGGTGGAGGAACAGCTGAAGGAGCTGTTAGAAAAGCTCGACTTTGTCTCCTCCATGCGATGCAGCGGCGCCCGAACTCGACGCATCCGCCTGCTTCGTCGTGAGATCAACAACATCCGCTACAGGCAGGGCCAGCACCCCCGCAACAGCCTTCACAATGGACGTCTGAAAGAAGACGATGACGAAGAGGATGAAGATGACGAGGAAGATGGCGACAAAGACACCAAGGCAGACAACAGGCTTTTGTCTTTGGACAAAGGTGGGTGATGAAAAGCAGTGATGTTTCAACAGTATGAAATTGCCAATGCATGAACCTTTAAAAAGCCTCTTTTATTCAATGAGACCAGTTGTGAACATGAGCTAACGGAACATTGTCCTCAGGTAATTGAGCCAGGGTCCCCCCCACGCACCAACCCCAACCACCCCACTGTCTCCAGTCTAGTAAGTAGGGGCCCACAGAGTCTCGTTAGCCATGGCTGCCTCACAACTCCTCTCTCCCAGTGCACTCTATGTCTGCACCTCTTTTATACATCACTCTCATGGACTCACCACTCTCCATTGGCCACGTACAGTCATGCCATATCATCCCACTTCTGACTACAGGCTAGTCCAGTCAAACAGTCTCTTGATACCGTAGAGGAGAGCAGCAGAACAGTGTGATTTGTGTCAGTTGAATCATAACTGCCATGTTACCATGTTGCTGGTGTACAGTTGTGAGAGCAAAGTTATATCCTCACTCGTCTTGATAAGGTCCTCCATATCTACAGAATACCTCAACTCCCTCTGGGCTGTGGTTAGACTGAATGAAATCATGATGAAGTGACACCATTTTCCAGTGTGAATACTACACCGCCACATCACACTACATACTAAATGGGCATTCATTGCAAGGAAACGCAGAGTGGAATTTAATTCATTTTTCTCCCCTCATCTTCCAGAAGACCTTAAATCCACATCGCCTCCAACACTGGAACCCACAGGGCCAGCTCCTCCTCCACGACAAGGGGACGCACCTCTGGAGCCACCCACCCTCCGGCCGATCACAGGGGAGCCCAAGTCCCCCAGCTGGCCCTGCAAACGCCTAAAGCTCGAAGATGACCTCTCAGACAGCGCCACAGGGAACATTAATTGCACTAAAGCACAGGAGCGGCCGGCGTCACCGCCTCCCATTTTGCACAGTGAAGGACAGGTGGTGGCCAACGGCCTGCCAGAGCTCAGCGCCCCCCCACGGCCAACCACCGGGGGAGTCGGACGACGTACCTCGGTGCTGTTCAAGAAGGCAAAAAATGTAACTAAGCTGTTAAGAGAGAGAGACAGCCCGCTGCTGAATGGAAAGGGGCTGCAGGATGACAGTACAAGCAGCACCCCAACCGCACCCAACTCCGCAACCAGTACCCCATCCTCTACACCCTTCTCCACTCCATCTAAGACCCCCCAGAAAAGCCCAGGACCCCCTGCACTCAATGAAAAATGCAACTCCATTCAAGACATGTCAGATAATGAGCTGGAGAAGACACCAAATCATACACTGGAAAGTGGTGAGAAACTTCACTCAGTTACTGACATCTGACACATTTCTCTCTCTGACGACATTCACTAGGATGTGATCACATGTGATGCTTACTAAAGTTTGATGACTTAACATTTTTTTATAGATGCCAGTTAACTAATCTCAACATTCAAATGATGACAATGGCCGACAGCAACAAAATGTAATGCGATCTATGAGGTGTTAGAGTGCAGTTATAGATGTTAGTTATATTTATCTCCATTCTTGTCTTCAGAACACACTTGTTCCAAGAAATCTTTTTCTATTTTTATTATATTCTTTGTCACTTCAGGTTAGCTAGCTAATGCTAATTACAATGTCAGACTTAAAGGTGCGCTATGTAAAAAATTGCCATCTTTTGACTTTGACTTTTGACTGACCAAAAAAAGGGCAGCATATCGCCGGAGTATCTGCTAACTGCTGCGAAATGTATTCTGTTAATACATCCATGGCTGTAGCTACAGTTAGTTCAGTTAACCATGCAGCTAGCTGGACTACTGGGGGAGTACTTGGCATTTATACTGCTAGCACAGGAGCCTTGCACCACTTGGAGAAAGAGGTTTTCAGGGCTGGGGCTAGTTGGCATGCTAACTTCAGTAGATGTCTCTGCAACACAACGTAGACATCTTTGTTGTAATGTCAAAACTGTTATTTCTTCACATTCTGTTAATAATTTTAGTGAATTTTTGAATGTCTTATACTAAAACTATTACATATTGCAGCTTTAATTTTGTGTAGCAGTCAGATATCATGAGCCTTCTTTCTGAGGAAACAAGCTAGCATTGGAACTTTTGGAACAACAAAACAAATATTGCCCAATTGCACCCCTACACCCGCTGTTATCACTGATTAATGTGTGCTGCCCTCTCATCACTCTACTGTTGCATTGTTTTCATTCAGACTAGAGATATGTGTGCCTAGAGATCCTTTTTTTCCCCAGTTTTGCTCCTGGTCTTGTTTTTGTCTGCAGCAGCTCCTCTGAGATTTCATTTGCTTTCAGGACTGACCAATGGCTTCATCAAGCACAAAGACGGCGGGTCCGACTCAGAGTACAGCCCTTGTCCAGTCCTCCACAAAGAAATGTAAGACATAGTGTATCTGTCAGTGGTTGTTTTGTTTTTGTAATGATTGACAACACATTGACAAAACAATGTGCTGTCTTACAGCAGCTCACCACCCAAACGAAGCCTCGGGAAACCTGCTCTTTCCAAAGTTCCCTTCCTGGAGATAATCAATGGAGACTCAGATTATACTGGTATGTCTTTTTTCTCTTCCTTTTTTGTGTTGTGGTCACCTGAATTTAAATTATATTGTTTCCTCTGTGTGTCATCCTCTTTTCCCTCCCTCATGTTCAGAAATGTTTCCAAATGGAATTTTGTGTCACAAAGTATAATTCTCTGATCTTATTGGGAAAATGTATGTATGGATGTCTTTATTATTCATTAAATGATGATGACATCTGCTGGTATTTTACAGGAAACGTCAGCCAAGTGTCTGAGGATGAGACAGAGCTAGAACCTCTAGAACTGGTGTGGGCGAAGTGTCGGGGATATCCCTCCTATCCTGCTCTGGTAAGGCTTATTCAAATTAGCATAATCTAGTATGAGCTGTCGGCAGGTGAGGAAGCACTTAAATAAGTGATTTGGACGATATTGACCGAATCTAGGAGAGAAAAAAAGCATTATTCAAGACTTCCGCCAGACCATAGAATAGTTGTGCGAGTGCTAGAAACAGACTTGAGTACCCTTTTAGACTGACTGATCGCTCATTCCAGATCATCGACCCAGAAATGCCCGAAGAGGGCCTGCTGCACAACGGGGTGCCCATCCCTGTCCCACCCAAAGACGTTCTCTGTCTGGGGGAGCAGAGGCAGGAGGAGACCAATGACAGGCTCTACCTGGTGCTCTTCTTTGACAACAAGCGGACATGGTGAGGGTCAAACAGACATGCTCAAATGTAATGGTCGTCACCATCTTCAAAGCCTCTAACAGTCTAAATCTGTATTTGTGTTGTTGTAGGCAGTGGCTCCCACGTGACAAGGTGACACCCTTGGGTGTGGATGACACGGCGGACAAGCTGCGCATAATGGAGGGTCGCAAGTCCAGCATCCGCAAGTCTGTCCAGGTGGCGTATGACCGTGCCATGATCCACCAGAGCCGAGTCAGCCACAGTCAAGGCTTTGTGACCTCCAACTACTTGTAGAGGGCGACAGTGAGCCCTGTGCACCCACAGCCAGCCACTATGCATTTCTCTTTGGTCTTAAAGCGGCAGGTGGGCCGAGTCCCGCTGCCAGTCGAATCTGTATTCACACTGTGGTCTGGAGAGGTTGCTGTGGCAGCACACAGTCCTGGACTGAAGTCTGTTACCAAACCACTAGTGTCTGACGCACAGAGCAGTGGCGTTTGCCCTCGTGTCGTCGTCGTCGCCGTTGTGGACGCGGAGCTCCAGATGTGAACGAAGTTCCCTTTAGGTCCCATGTTGCTGCAGTCAGTAAGCGTTGATTCCCTGTTCAGGGCTGTATCGAGGTATCTGCTTACTCCACCTGGATGTGTTGAAGCTGTGTGTGTCTGGATCAAATGTAAAAGAATTCCCCTCTATTTTGTATAATGCTACTGCCAAGGAATCAAATTGTCAGAAAAGAGATTTGACATATTTATATGAGACGCAGAAGACGTATGAATGGATCACTGCCATCTTTTATACAATAGCTTTTTACATTTTAATCTTTTACAAAGACACTTGTATATTATAAAGGCACACTTTGTGTACATATGTATGT
The DNA here is from genome assembly GCA_900302685.1 of Spondyliosoma cantharus. Classification (NCBI taxonomy): domain Eukaryota; kingdom Metazoa; phylum Chordata; class Actinopteri; order Spariformes; family Sparidae; genus Spondyliosoma; species Spondyliosoma cantharus. Next base: position 4,970 of record OMLP01021954.1, on the reverse strand, counting down.
GTATTATCAAACCCAATTTAATTTAATGTTGCTGTTTTTAAAATGCGTATTTCAATCAACCCACGAGGGGGCAAAGCGAGGCTGTGTATATTTGTGGAGATTAAATAATTCCTGACTTGCTACATAGCTCGTCTATGATGTAATTTCATTGTGCTGTATGTGTGTGTGTGTACATTCAGAGCATACAACACAATGAGCCATTGTTCTTTATATTTGAATTCTCTTTTTGATACAGAGAGAAATAATTTATTTATGGAAGACAGAATTATAGAAATAAAGCTATATTGGTTAAAGTGGAGAATTAAATCTTATTTAAAACAAATGGAGTGAGGTTTTAAAAACATGCAGCCAACATTTTAACAGATTAGTTCAAATTTGGTTTGATGTTGATGAATTTATTCAAGACCAACCGCCATTATTCACTGTCAACCCCCAGAAGATTCTATTTATTGTCCAGAGCCCCATTTTATCAAATGGAAAAATACACCTTTATAAGCTTGTACTACCTGCATATTTTACCTGCTCACCAAATATTTTGTCTGAACCAGTATTTCCTTGTTTTGGGAAATAAATGCTCTATTAAAACTTTTGGGATACTTGACTGCAGTTCTGTGTTTTTATTGTCAAAACAAGGTGAGATCGCGTCTCATTTAATATTATTTAATGATCACTCATTAACAGGTGTGGTGAAAGTGATGTCCAGCGGACATGCAGTCTGCATTTTTGTTTTATTGTAACAATACTCAGCATAGTAAAAAGTACTGTAAGTTTACATGTTAGCTGTATACAACAGTTATAAAAAAGACCTATAAAATATCTTTTGTCCAAACAAACTACAGCAGTCCACAAACATGCTTCAGTCCTGTTGGAAGCTAAAACTCAATAATGGCTGCAGGACTGAATAAACTGAAGTCAGCTGAGAAAAAAAACCAATAGCAAGCCAAAGAATCCATCACAGTCTGATCAGTATCGGGTGAAAACCTTTGCATTTCCAAAATGTTTCTCTAGAGTTTCTCAGCTCATATAGGACCATTTTAGTCCTTGAAACTCCTCAGAGATGATAGTGGTCATTTTTCAGATTTCTGGTATGTCCTCTCCGTCAGAGTCCAGGCTGCTGTCTTGTCAGGAGGAGGTAGTTGTGACGAAGGGTTCGTAGCTCCGTCAGTCTGCCCAGCAGACGGCCGAACCGTTGCGGTCCTCCTCGCGCAGCTCCAGCCTGGGCCCCACACACCCTGGACAGCAGGTCCAGGATCAGTTCCTGCATCTTCTCAACACAGTCAGCTGCCTGCAGGGACACACGGTCTACAGGAGGGGAAGAGGGACACAGGTTAACAATGTAAAAACAAACACAAGATCATTAATTTTTTAATATCCAAAGAGGGGGATGCATTCAAGTTGTCAAACAGCTACTGCATGGAAGAAATTTCCACAGTTGTTTTACCCTTTGAGACAGACTGAGTAAATCAATCATTTTACTATCTTACTTCCTGTTTATAATGATTCTTTACAATTGAACAGAGCATTTGCATGTCTTGACTTGACAGCTGATAGGATTACTTCTGACCAAACATCCACAAACGACAGAGGCCAGTCTGACCTGAGCAGAGCAGAGCTGTAGCAGTGAGCAGGGTGTATTCAGCCTCCGTCACCCGCAGCGTCGCCATGCTATGGAAGAAGTTGAGCACCGGCCCGAAGAGATCCTCACTGCCTCCTGCACACAGCGGCAAACGGGAAATTGTTCATTTTTCTGTGTGTCGTAAGATCGAAGATGTTTTCTTAATGAACGTGTGTGTGTGTGGTTTCACCTGAGTTTACTAATGTCCTGCTGTGGATGTTTTCCTTTGACTCTACATTCCTCAGCCAGTTGTGTGTTGACATGCTGAATAGCTGCATGACTGATAACAGAGATAAAGAAATGTGTTTTTTAGCTTAAGATCAAATTCAAATGCGAGCATGAATCATAACATTGTGCAGTTTGTTCACCTGGACTGGGGCTTGTTGGGTTGTGGCAGAAGTGCTGAGCGGAGAGCAGGAACATGACCTCCAGGGAGGAGACGGACAAGAGAGAGCTCTGGTCTGAATAATCCAGGAGGTCAAAACCTGTGAGGGGCACAAGGGATATTCATTTGTTATATACACATTATGTTTATTGTATTTATTTTTTATTTTTTTTAAATATCTCTGAGTCAGACCGTTTTTTTTTCTCTCTTCTTAGTCCCCAGACATTACATCCCCCTCCATCTTACCTGGCACCGTCCTGGCAAACTGTAGCAGTTTTTGCAGGTGAGGTGACACGACATCAGACAACACTTCCCCTTCTTCTGTACACGGCCAATCAAACAACTGAGCGGACACAGACGAAGAAACCGTGAGGGGAACATAACAAAACATGCGACTGTGTTTTTGAAAGCACAGCGAGTGTCTCCACACTGTTACCTACCCTGCAGTGGCTGCTGTCCTGTGCTCTGTACAGGCGATGGGCCTCCACCATCCTGTCCACGATGTACTTCTGTTCTCGGGTTAGAGTGGCAGACAAAGCCTGGTGCAGAGGGGAAATTAACACACGTTTACATCAGCATCAGGAGCGTGATATCACTCCACCCTGTTAGAACTATATAGAATATGCATTTGGATGAAAGATAAAGGTAATCATGTGAATTTGAACAGGCGGGG
>OMLP01021949.1:0-11398 GCA_900302685.1 Spondyliosoma cantharus | reverse complement strand
AAATATCTAAGAAAAGATATATCAAGGGTGCCCTACCAGTGGACAAAAGGTGACAAAGTGTCCTCCAGGGTGCCCTACCAGTGGACAAAAGGTGACAAAGTGTCCTCCAGGGTGCCCTACCAGTGGACAAAAGGTGACAAAGTGTCCTCCAGGATGCCCTACCAGTGGACAAAAGGTGACAAAGTGTCCTCCAGGGTGCCCTACCAGTGGATAAAAGGTGACAAAGTGTCCTTCAAGGTGCCCTACCAGCGGAGAAAACATGGTGGAGGGCCCTCTCTTTAATATAAATATGTCACGACTAATTATTTTTTTTTGCCCCTGCCCCTCAAACACCCTGAGTCCCTCACTGGCACCCAGAAACACCTGGCAGGCTGAGAAATAAATGTTCGTCTGAAGGCAAAGGATATGTGAGCTCTTACACACGGTACAGCTGTTAAGGATACTTTTACTTGACCGTAATTTCTCATTGGACAGTCATTTCTATCTGTATTGTTAGACTTGTGTCAAAATATCAATTGCCCCATTTCAATTTGTAAAAGAAGTGTGTGACAGCAGATTTAGAAAAAAACAGTACGATGTGAATTTTAAAAAAAAGGTGTATGAAGGAAACCCCCACAGAGAAAACTTCATTCATGAGACCCTGTGCTCCTTATTAACGCCACGGTTCAGTAACGCCTGTGTGTTGCGCTTCGCTGTAAATCCTATGCGCTTTCACGGGCACACATGCCCACGCACATACAGTATGCACCGACTGTACAGCAGTCTGAGCACGAGCCACGGGGTTTTGTTTTTTTCTTTTTTTTACAGGAGGCAGAGATGGAGATGACGAGGGGTGCTTGAAAAGTACAAAAGACTTGCACAGACAATCCCATGATACTTTGAGAAAACCCAAGTCCGCGCCTGCTTTCATTTCAGATACAAAGAGGGAGACAGTAGAAAAAAAAAGTTGAGCAAACTTTCGCTGAAAGCCTAAGGCGAAAGACAAAAAACTACACCGCATAAGCTACAGCAAGCGAACTTTTCACATGAGGATAGACGGAAAATGATATTTCTTCTCTACACTTTAGTGGAACCAAAATCAAATAAGAACTTATTTGTGCGGCGTGGGTGCTTTGAAAGTTCTGCGTGTTGTATTGCCGCACGCACCCACTAATGCAGCCGGTGTTGATTGATGAATCGTCAAATGATCAGATTTAAATACTACAACATTCAATGATGCTCGTGTTCAAAGAACTACATCTGTCTCAGGAGAGGTAACACTTCCTCCTCCACATTATGCAGGTAAAAAAACAGGAGAAATCTGCAGAAATACAAGTGTACGTGGAGGTGTCCAACATAAAAAAAGCCTTTGATCGTTGTTTTCTTTTTTCTCCCTCTCTCTGTCTGTAAATGATTCAGATTTTTTACTCGCACATGATGAATCTCCCGAGTTTAAATCCACCTCTCAACTGCAAGTCTCCATCCGTCTGAAGCGCCGTTGGCCTCTCTTCACACCCGGTGTCTGAGCTAAAAAAAAATAAGGCATTTGCTGCTGGAGGATGGTAGGCAAGTGGGGTTTTGCACATTCATCCTTTGCATAGTAAGGCGATGGCGTAGAAGAAGAAGCAGTGTGCTACGAGAATGACTCCCGTGACTGACGAATCTTGACTCCTGACCTGAATGGCAATGTGACCGAAACTCTCCACCAGTGTAGATTTTTCATGTCGTTTATGTTATCTGTACAAATCCAAAACATCAAACTTAATAATAAAGCAACACACAAGCCGCCAACCTTGTTACAATTGACAATAGCTATCATTATCAATGGCACATTTATAGTTGATTAAACTTTAGTTAATAGTTATTTCACTGTGGACAATCAATGAACTGCTTGATAAACCAATTATTAAAGGAGACCTATTTTGCGTTTTCATTTTTTTTCCCCCTTTCCCTCAGTGTTTTATATATGTTCTTGTTCATGTTAAAGATCTTGAAACTTGAAAATAAAAAAAGACCACACCGACGGAAGCTCATGACAGAAACACTTCCCCCTGAAACGCATCGTGAGTAGTCCCGCCTTTAATTACGTGACATCACACTGCATCACCGTGTAGCACATTTGCAGGAGTCATGCCCAGCTGCTAGCTTGGCTAGTTAAGCGCAGCCGCTCTGTTGTTGTTGGTGGGGCTGGCTCAGGCGTGTGTGAGCCGACCAGTCAGAGGAGACTTGGGACATGTAAACATATGTACATAGCATGTAAACCTATTTTAGTAGTAACCAGAAATAATAATATGTACTAGTACTAGTGTCCAATGTTGAATAGCCATTAACTAAAGTTTATCAGTGACAGTTACTAGTTAAGTGTAATAGTTAAGTGTAACCCCCAATGTATGTAATTGTAATGCCTTTGGTCAGAAGACGTTTTCATCGATTAAGCCAAAATGCCACATTTGAGTGACGCCCAGTGCGTTTGGAGTTGATTTAAGTTGTTGCTAAAGTTGTGACAAACATATTTTCCCTCTCATTTGCACCCCCTCCGCTCATTTTCTTTGCCGCAATCCTCACAGACTTTTGGTAAGAATTAATTAATCCTCAGTGAAGATGTGCTGACAGGAGCTCAGCCTTCCTTTTACACTCTAATTGTTCCAGTGAGACTGAGACTCAGAATGATACTCATCTTGAGGGGTGCTTGAGTTTGTGTTAGTGGGTTGGTCCCCCCCCCCTCCTCTCGACAGCCGTTTGCTTGTCTTATCCTTTGTTCCAGTTAGCTCCGGGCTAGTCCTGAATTATTGCGCATATTCATCTACAACTTCTGTAGCTTGTATGAGTGTACGCAGTACGCTTCATATCATGAAGTTTGTTTTGTTTGTTGACTTGTAGAGTGGTTCCCTGTTGACCGCCAGGTATTAATAAGCCAGGTAGTGGGGATGGATCTTCCCTTGAGAGGTTGCTTACTTAGTTGAGAGAAGTTTTATCGGTGCCTGTTTCTAAACGATCGTGCCAGGTTTTCTCCTTGCCTCCATGTTCCCACCCATCGCTACATCTCATAGCTTGCTAATGACCTGCTGCGACTGACAGGAATGCCTTTGCTGAGGAATTAGGATGGAACTGGCAGGTTTGTGACGCACCGTGGTGACGCACGATCCTTTAGAAAAAAAAGCATAAAGCGCTCAGACTCGGACTTGATTGTTTTCCTTCAAGGCTCTGGCTATGATCTCGGCGATTTCATATGCCTCTACACTCAGACCTTCCTTGAAACAGTATATATCACCACAGTACCTTTCTAGCCGGAGAATGATTCATTTAAAATTCATTCTTTCTTGCCCAGCGCCGGCTCTATAGCTTTAACTTAGAATGCAATGACTGTCAAATCCTTAGGCTGAACCCCACTGTCAGCATTAAATCCAATAGACAGTGCCCCATTGCTCCGTGCGCTCCCGTACAGCAGCACCTGTACTCACGGGGCTCACACTGCAGTCACCTCGGAGATGTACGTGCACACACACACACACACACACACACAAATATGAACACGGTCTCACACACACACACACACACACACACACACACAGAACATATTCAGGAGTGGCAGTTTTAAAAACCCATTTTCCCCTTGGTTAAGCAAGCAGCAACAACACTTGACTAATGGAAAACCCTACTCCTAAATGAGGTCGGAGAAATTCTATCTTACACACACCGGTTGTTGTGAATTCTAATAAAGTCGCGTTTTCATCTCCTGTAAGGCTGAATTCTTACCCCGTATCTGGACCGCGAGGCACATCAGACACGTTTTTTGTTTTTTTTTCTCACCCCGCACGCCCCTTGCGACGGATATGCTCTCCTTTTTTTTAAAAAAAATCTATGCTTCTGTCTGCTGTCCGGCCCCGTGCAGGCTGGCGTCTTTACGTCGCATCTCACAAGCGTAACAGCGACCCGGAGCGTGGAATTACACTTCTCTCCTCTCTCAAACTTTGTCAAAAGCCGAAAGGGTTATGAAGGAGGGGGGGGGGGCATTGCTCAGTGTGAGATCATCACCTAGGGGTCAAAACAATTAAGGGAAATCTGCCCCCCAACAAAACAAAACAAAGATACACCTCTCAAGTTTGCTGAAAGCTATGTAACATGGGTTAAAATTAAAAAAAAAAAATAGCATACTTCTCCATTAGGTTTAGCGAAAAATGATGAATGTCAATCGGATGTATCAGTATTGATGGGATAATTTATTATTATTATTTTTGTCTTATTGTTCACTGTTCCTGTTTTCTGTGTTACTGCCCTGCCCTTTGTCCTGTTTCCCTCCCTTGCGACTGTCCTGATCAGTTTCACCTGCTCCTGATTATCCTCCTGTGTATTCGGCATTCGGTACATGTCTCCTCCTACGTAACGTCTGGTTTCCTGCTCAACTGTGTTCAATGAGTTACCACTCCTCTTGTATTGAAGTCCTCGTCTTCCCCTCACTCTTTGTCAGTTTCCCTCCAGCCTTTTGTCCTCTGTGTTCCTCGTGTTCCTCATGTTCTTTGTGTTCCCCGCGCTTCTTTGCTTTTTACCTCATCTGGTTTTTGTGTGTTCTGCGTTTCGCCCCTGCCTGCTCCTTCTGTTTTTGTTGCTTGGACTTTGTATTTTTGTACTTCATGTTTTTGTATTTGGACATCTGCTCGTTAAAGCTCACTTTTTGTTTTAACCTGCCGGCCTTTACATGTCTTGAGTTTGACACTGACAATATTAAAAAAATAATAATAATTGTGCACTACACAGCAGATTTGGCTGCTTTTTTGCCACTTGACACAAATTCATATTTGACATCATCTACAAGTCATTACAGATTGCCATGCCAACTGGCTTCAAAAGCCTGAAAAGACTTGCTGATCATATATGAGAATAAAGGCCTCCCTCCACAAGGGAAAGAGAGAAATAACGAGGCTCCAGTCCATTTGTGCTTCATGAAACTGCACTTGAGTCTCTCAGTAAATGTTGTCTTGTAATTTTTGAATTTTTAAACCAAACCTCATAGTATTTGCAAAAGCATGAACCTTTGCTTGCTCATTTCCTTCATTTTTCCTCCGCTTAAACTGTGCAGTTAGCCCACATGCCGGTTTAACCCCCGTTATGTAGCGTGCTTAAAATTCTGTCTCCAGGAGGCCGCACAGAAACAGATTTCTGAAGCTCATCTAAAAGGGAGCACACCAGTAGTGGTTTTTTTTGTCTCCTGCATTGGCTGGCTATCCTCACAAGACCTTTTTTCATTATACTAATGCAATAATGCACTCTATGTTTATATGCTCTTGGGTCTGAAATATGAACTGAGAGTCTCGGGTCACCCAATAAGTAGTAAAAGGGACGTGGGCTGCTGTCACATAAAAAAAAAAAGTATGCAAGCACAGTAAAAACACATTTCCTGTCCATTGAGACCCTGTAAGAGGCGACTGATCCTTTGTTAGGGACCACATCTCCTCAAGCGATGTTCCTGGTTGAACAATGTACTTCACTGCACAATTCTGAAATACTGATCTTTATCTGACAACAATCCCCATAAAGCTGGCGATAGGAGATGTGCAAAATGTGTGTGTTCCCAGCCGCCAATGCACACTCTCTCATAATTGGGTTCTATACGCTAGCACCTGTCAGACTGGCTCCCACTGCCACTGGTATTATCTCCCACTTTCTCCTGTCACTCTGTGTTTGGCCGCAGCGGCAGGGCTCTCATCCCAGCATGCCTGCCCCACCGGCACCGAAGGTCTCTGCAGGGTCTTAGCCATGACACGGCTCGCCGCTAGTAAGAGTTGTGTCTTTGTCGAGCTTGTCGACCCGTCATTGACCCCGCCACGGTCTCCTCCTCAAAGAAATGTGCCCAATGAAGGCGAAGCTGGCAAAACACGATAGATTTGCTTGTTTGGTTTTTACTCTATTTTACTCCTGAAGCAGTTTTGCTTTACTCAGAATTGACTAGAAAACTTACAAAGACACAGGCTGGCATTGAAAAATTCCCAGGGTCGGCGTGTACGCGCTTTTTAAAAAAACAACATAATGCACTGACGCTGTAACCAATGACTGGAACCGGACGGGTGTCAGACATGTACCAGCATGCTTCAAAAAACGCAAGATACTGTACATGAACGAGCACAGCGTTGCAGGTTAGAGCAAACCAGGAAGTGTAGCTACTGAAAATGACGCGAGGCGTCGAGAACGTTCGTGACCAGTCTCTAGTCAGTCCTGGCAACACAAGTGAAAATCAAGATCTGTTTCCACTGACAGCATCATGATGCAATGGTGGTTTCACAGCATTAACCTCTCACAGGTAATAGATATAGACCAGATGGTGTCCTCTAGTGGCTGTAGTTATTATAACAGCCGCAAAGGAGGAAAGTTAGGCGAAGTAGTCCAAAGATTGACAAAGTCTTCAACCGAACCATGTAGTTCTGTTGCCTGAACCTAACCGAACTGCAAGCATAAGACGAAGGGGACAGCACACCTCTTGCTGGTACGCTGCGACAGTCATGATGTTTTGGAATCACTGCCCTCAGACCTATTCAGTCATGGTTCAACCAGTGTAGTATCGGCGTGAAAGCCTCCTTGTCCATATTCCTTTACATACATGCAAGCAGCACCACATACACCAAAGCACATACTGCCACTGAAGCATTGAGTACGTACATCTCTTACCCTGGCACTTTTAAAAGTATCCTCTGCGCTTCCCTGTAGTCTGCAGCTTGATGCTCATTACCGCTAAGGTCAAAAAGTTCACGTTGCACTACTACAAATCATTCTCATAACTGTTATCTCCCTACCTAACGGTCTTCCTGTTGAGATCCTGCTTGCCTGTGAACTGTCCATGCATGAATAAAGACAACCATATATCTATACACCCGTAACTAGACTCTAGAGTTTGTTTTTGTCAAAAAAAAGTTTGCTCTACAAAAGTTGGACTTATTCCTTAAAACCAGCCCCAAATGAACTATTGTCACTGTTTAATTTTTGGGGGGAGGATTGTGTTAATTTGTGACTTCCTAACACCCAGAATAGCCAAATTCAATTCAAGTGGAAACGCAACTTTCTTACAAAGAGTTACATGAGAAGATCAACACCTCTGTCGTTTGTGTACACTAAATATAGAGATGTTGCCGGGCACTGTCCCAGCAGTTGACTGAGCACTTATCGAGAAGTTTACTTATCTGTTTACCCCTGTTTCCAGTCTCTAAGCTAAGCTAACCATCTCTAGGCTCAAACTTTCAGATTTCAGATACAGACATGAGAGTGGCGCCAAACTTGTCATCAAGTTCTCAGCAAGAGGGTGAGTATCTTTTCGCAAGCCACTAAAAAAAATTATATTTAAATAGAATAGATTTTTAAAATAGATTTTTATTTGGTTTCCAATTGATTGTGCTGACTCACAGATAGCAGCCGCACACACGCACACGCACGCGCACACGCACACACACACACACACACACACACACACACACACACACACACACACACACACTCCTGTCACCAGAGGCGGAGGACTCTCTCTAGACACCTCTCTCTCTGTCTGGTGACATCCAGACGACATTGGACTGTGTGTGTTTGTGTGTGTTTGTGTGTGTTTGTGTTCAGGCGTCTGTTTGTCCTCTTTATCAGTGTGTATGTGCTCGATACACACACAGATGTATAGATAGATGGATAAATTCCTGTGTGTGTGTTTTCATTCAGCTTCCATCGCAGCATGGATGTTTTTTTTTTTTTTCCACAAAGACTGAATGGATGGAGTGATGGAGAAATAAAAGAATGGAGGCGACAGTAGAATGAGGTTGAGGTGGAGGGAGGGAGGGAGATGAGAGAGAGTTTATGAAAGGCTGATGGTGGAAATCAATGCGGAGGTGTAGATAGAGGGAGGATGAGAGGATGAGAGAAGAAAGGATGAAAAGAGAGAGCGAGACTTAAGAGGGAATTAAAGATGAAACCACGTTGGCATGTTTGTCAACTTCGCCCTCGAGCTTCGTGTGTGTGTGTGTATGTGTGTGTGTATATGTGTGTGTGTATGTGTGTGTATATGTGTGTGCGTGGGTGTGTTGCAATTACAGCCACTTACAGCTGTGGAGCCTAATTAGCCGTCAACGGCACACTCATTAGTCTGGTTTGCAGCACGAGGCTGAAGAGGGATCTTCTTCTTGGTTTTCTCCTGCAGGGCCAAAGTGGGCCGGTCCAGTTTTTTATTAAAAAGGTCAAAGTTGGATGTTCTGGTTTTTACTACAGGGCAAAAAAACAACAACAACAACCCATGTGTCCAATGAATAAGGCTGCATAATTAAATATAATGAATACAAATAAGAGCATGAGATAAACAGTCTGATGGCTTCTATCATTTCAGTCTCTCTTTTAAAGTCCGACTGAACGACGCTCGAGTGCTTAAAGACTCGACTCCGACGTCTGAAACTTCAACGTGCATCAGAGCGTCGAGCCAGTAAAGAGCTGGAGTCACAAAGAAGTCACAGACAAACCATCTGACCCAAAAGACAAAAGTCAGATGTTAGCAGAACACAGCTCACGTTCAGTATCACACGTCAGAGAGAGATGAGCGCGACTTCAGAGGAAGCTTCAGAAATGTCCTGCGTGGACGCGTAAGAAGAGGCTCATCTCCAGATCAGTCAGGTGACTTAAAGGGCTTTTCCACGGGCACTTTCAGCCACGCAGAGTCAAACCATCAGTCACGCCTGAGGTCAGCAGCTGATCCACGCTCAGTTAATCAAGCAAGAAGCAAAGGAACACCCTGACACCTGAGTAGAAACCAGCAGCACTACCTTTAAACAGCATCAACTTCACATTTAGTTTCTGAAGCTTTCAGTGACGAGAAGCAAAGTTCAAAAGTTTCTTACCTTGAGGATGTTTTGGAGAACGACCTGCTGCACCTCGACAGCGACCGCCTGCGATCCTGCAATCACAAGAATCAACATTATTATATATACATACAGATTTCACATTGGAGGAACACTCCTCTTTCACAGTTTCTCTCTCTAGCCTCCAGTTAAACAATCAAACCTCGACAAACCAACTTCATTACAAACATATAACCACCTGAGGGACGCTCGCTTCCGAGCTCGTCTTCTCAGACACACGCCGGCTGCAACAAGGTCCACCAGAACAAACGTCACCGCAACAAAACCCGGAAGAACTCCTCAAGTGTTTTTTATTACCGACATGCAGAATTTAATTTGCTCTGAATATGTTTTATGGAGTTCTTCAGCTCGACTTTAAAAAACAGAAGACGGCTTCTGATATGTTCGTCAGATTTTTACACAAGCAACATAAAGATTTACAGTCTGAGCGCGCAGATCTGTGTGTGTGTGTGTGTGTGTGTGTGTGTGTGTGTGTGTGTGTGTGTGTGTGGGCAGGTAGGTGTTCTGGTCTCACAGCCTCATTAGGTGAGCATATGGGGAGATCTGCAGACGGTCCAGCGGTGATGTGGAGCAGAAACGACTCTGACTCAGCACTCCTGCCGCTGAATTACAGCTGGAGGTTTTTCTTTCCTGTACTTTTAATGTGATGGAGTCTTTTTGTCGACGGCACTAAAACCCGCCTGACTTGACTTCACACATCTGAGAGGTTCTTTGTTTTATTGGCCCGGAGAGGATTTTAATGTCGTCTTTAGGGGGGGTGCAAACCAAATAGCTTTAATTGGTTTCTGAAGGCTTTTTTTTGTTGCAGACAGGTAAAACCTGTTACTGTGGGTCGCTGTGGAAGGAGCTGCTTGCAGGTTTGGTGCTTTGCTCAAAGGCACAGTGACAGAGGTTGAATTAAAGCAGGAGGATCTTTATTTCAAGTGGATGCAGAGATTCAGGCGTCCAGTTACGTCGTCTCCTCTTCGCTCTCGTCTCCTGCTTCCCCGTCCATCTCTTCATCGCCACCTTCCTCTCTGCTTTCTTATTCAGTGGTTTCTCCTCCTCCTTCTTTCCTTTCCTCTCTGTACATTCCTCTCCTCTCCTCTCCTCTCCTCACTCAGAGGAACAGAAGAGGGATAAGAGCCGAGGAAACAGGAGCAGGAGGAGAAAAGGAGGCTGCTGGCTGTCATGTCGAATCATCATCAGCATCAGACTCGGCGACACAGTGACACATCTCTCTCTCTCTCTCTCTCTCTCTCTCCTCCATTCAGGCATCTCTCTCGATGAATACATCCAATCACAATTTACGTATGAAAACAACCTCTGACACAGCCTCACATCTTCTTCTCTGGTTGGTTTTTTGGTCTGCAAACAGTGAAATGTGCATCCGAGCTCTCAGCTCGTTACACGTCCGTCCTGCCGGCTCGCTGTGATCGCTCCAACTGTTTCTGTTGTGAGAAAACTGAATTAACAGGAAAAGAAAAGTCATCTGATTGCAGGTCTTTTGCTAAAAAAGGTTAATAAAAGCAGCCGAACTCATTTTCTGCTGCACTCAGAAGTCAAACGGAATCACTGTCTCATGACCTCACAGCTAAGTGAAACGTTAGCATAGCGTTAACATTTAAACGAGCGATCACAGGCGAGGTTGAGGTGACGTGAATGTGTCTTCTTCAGGCCTCGTTCAGACCGAATCAGGCGTTGCAGTAAACACTGCAGAGTTGTGCAGCGGCGGGGGAGGAAACAGCTGGGAGACGATCCTCGCCTGCAACACAACACAAACTCACAGCGATGGACGTCTGTCCTGCCAGTGAACGCGTCCCGTCAGCCACTCTATCATACAGAAATCCAACTTGCATGATAGATTTATGTGGCGTTTCATCAGCTTGTTGAGTGACGCAGTCGATTCTGCTTCAGCTTCTTGTCACAGGGATGCAACATGTTTTCAGCCTCGAGATGAACGAGAGGATCGTGTACGTACAGCTGAAACACTCGTTAGTTTCCCTTCACAGCTCACACACACAGTGAAAGGTAAGGCAGCCTTCACACAGTCATCACATCTAGGAGAGGGCAAAGTGTACTGGTTACTGTATTAACTAGGAAAATCTGCAAACTCATTCAGTATGCTGTAAAACCAGACGAGGACGTCACAACTGGAGGAGTCTGCAAAGCTGCAGGCTGAGTTCAGTGACTCAGTCGCAGGTCACAGACGACGTTTGTCAGGAGGAAGCTGCTGGATATTTCTTGTGCAGATGTCAGGATATTTTCCAGCCGTGTTCGTGGAATAAAAACAGGTATTTTAAGCCACAATGTGAACGTTTCTTATACCTAACCAAGTGTTTTTCATGCCTTAACGTAACCAGACTGTTACAGCGAGTCGAGATTTCTTCCACATCTGAAACCAGTGTGCAAAACACTGTTTGAACACGTGAAAGCATGAAACCACTGGATGCTTTAAACGAGACCTTTGGACATTTTCCAGCCGTGTTTGTGGCTGAATCTAAGCAGATTATAAACGAGCGTTGCCGATCTTTATTCTGGTGACCGGGTCAGTCGGGCAACTTAAA
>OMLP01021947.1:20065-40431 GCA_900302685.1 Spondyliosoma cantharus | reverse complement strand
CAGCTGAATTGCTGCGTCGTGCTCTGGCATCTGCCAGAAATAGAAGTCCTGCGTATCTGTGCCGGAGGGCTCCGGACTGCCGGAGCTGGGACGGAGCAGATACGCAGCGCACCGGACCTGGTAGAAATGAACACATAGACTAAAGTGAACACGTATCCCGTGAGAAGAAGCAAGCCAGAAGTAAAAGTTAAAGCCAAAGTTGTTCTGAGCGTGGAAGGAGAAGGTTTCACTTTCAGCAAACAATGGCGAAACGAACTCCCGCGATTCCACCAGATACTTGTCCGCTGCGTGATGGCTCTGCCATGCCAGGTTTCACTTTAGTCTCCGTGTTCCACCAGGTCTGCTGCGCTGCGTATCTGCTCCGGCAGTCCAAAGCCCTCTGGAGCAGATACGCAGGACTTCTATGCAGCTGAATTTAGCACCGAGCAGACAGGAAGTCACCAAAACAACAGTATAACATCCATTTTTCAAAATAACACTCCGTATTGACACCAGCACACAAATCTCAATAAAGAGACAAATACAAGCTCTTCTACTAATTCTTCGGTCAGGAACACTTTGTGTTGTTGTTTTTATAACACATACCTATAACTGCGGTACTGCAAAACCGGATCGGGGCCTGAGAGTCCTTTTTATTCATTGTTTCTGGTTGTTTTGTTTATTTATTTTGGATATTTAAAATGTCTTCTTCACATTCCAATTCCAATGTTAAATATTCTTTAGAAATAAAAGTTTATTGATCTTTGAAATGGTGTACTTGCATTATTATGCCATTACCATTATATTAGTTGAAAAATGGTTTCAAAATGACAATATTATCGTTTATCGCAATCATTTCTGGGACAATTTATCGTCCAGCAAAATTTGTTATCGTGACAGGCCTAATCACTGTACATCATAACTTCAATTACTCACAGATAGCAAGTGGTAATACAGTTAGTCTGTGACTCAAAATGTTATAATATTCATCAGTTGAATAGGTGTGCATTTGCATGCATGCAAACAGGAATATAAATCAGGCGCAATCATCTGACAAGAAGCGCAGCTAGAAATCATACATGAGTGTAAGATGCTGGTGCAAAGGTCATCTATCACTCTGCACAACTAAATAACACATAGTGTAAAAAGACATCTATTCAACTGTTAAAGAAGACATACTTGTGACATGATTATTGCTTATTTGCTTGTAAGATAAACAGCTATGAGGAGGCCATTTAGTGGATTATGTTACAAAACTACAGGAATCTGCCTGTAGTATGTTATTAATTAAGTATTGGTTAGCTGTCCGTACATAAAGGGTAGTGTGTTGCAGCCTGATTGTGTGTGATTTAGTCTATGCATCAAGAAAGGCACAGTGAGGATAAAAAGTAAAAGGTTTGGTCAATCTTTGAAGCTTGACACCACAATGTCAATAGCATCCTCATGCTTTAGGTGATCAGAGAAACAGCATTTATGTAAAAGAAAACATGGGGCCTAACAGAGCTTGTAACCTGTTTCTCCCCACTGTCAATGCCCAAGATGAAATAAAAAAGGCAGCCAGGATCAAGGTAAACATTGCTATCACAGCTTTTTTTCATTCCCAGCACCTCTCTCTCTCACTCTCCAAAGAGTACAACATAAATCACATGGCAACCGTAATGGGAAGTGGGACTGCGGTGTGCCAAATGAAGCAATAAAACAGATCCCGAGTGTCCCTTTCAAAGCATTAGTCACACAGTGTCCATATGTCCACTGCTTTATTGAAGCAGAAGACGCTGGTTACATTCAAACGAACACCTGTGCACACATCGGTTGTCCTAAATGAAGGTCAATCATGTAGGAAAAATTTAACCTCATAATTTGGTAAAGTGACTTACAGCTAGATAATGTCAGGCTGCCAAAAAGGAGAACACCAATAGTTGGACTTTTGCATCAGCCTTCTAATGGAGCTGCATGACGACTGACATCCCATCTCTACAACAGTCACTTTGATGTGGAGAACCGTGGGACTTAACACCCCCATGACCAATTCTTGGAGCACAGATAAACAAGTGGGGCTCTCAACACTCCAGACCGGAAGGAGCAAGCGTGATAAAGACAACAGGGATAAACATGATACACTGATAGAAGCATGAGACCTTCCAGCTTTGACAGACTCTGAAGTGAGGTCTGAA
The DNA here is from genome assembly GCA_900302685.1 of Spondyliosoma cantharus. Lineage (NCBI taxonomy): Eukaryota > Metazoa > Chordata > Actinopteri > Spariformes > Sparidae > Spondyliosoma > Spondyliosoma cantharus. The sequence continues at coordinate 38,278 of OMLP01021947.1, read as the reverse complement.
ACTAAGGCCCAATCCCAATATACCTTTTGCCCCAACCACTTAGCCCTACCCCTCAGTTTTATGTTCGCACCTAGGCTTTATAGTGTCCCAATTATTGTTAGGGCTACATGCTCCTCCAAAACTGAGGTTTTTTATAGGGTCGATTCAGGTACCATTTCATAGGGAGAGATTTCAACCAATATCCCATTGTAACTCTATTCTGAGGGGTAGAGGACACTCAAAAAACGAGGGGTGGGGGTAGAAAGTGGAAATGAGATTGAACCTAAAGCATCTACACTCTTCTGCTGTCCTACGGCCCAATCCCAATATCCTGCATGCCTCTACCACTTAACCCTAAACCTCCATTTTGTGTTTTCACGCCTAGGGATAGGGTATCCTTTTCCCTTTGTTGGGATAGATAGGTAGGATGTAGTGTTACAGATACTTGGCCCTCCACACAAAGATTCTTTTTTTTTAAAGGCATACTTCAAATTGAGGGTTATGGGAACCCTGTTGATAAATGTTTTATGTCCTTTTCTTTATGTCATTGTGATATTACCAGGATGGCCATTTGACATTAAAGTGTTTTGAAGGGTTGTCCTATTTCAAAAAGGCAGAATTCAACCACTACTCCTTGTAACTCTGCTGATGGGTAAGGGGCCAACAAGGAGTAGAAGTAAAAATTGGAAATGGGATTGAGCCATAGTTGCTCAAGTTTTGCAACTGCTGAAATATCAGTTGCCACTCACACTGTCAGCCAGCTCAGGCCTAAGCATTAGTATCAAAGAAATGAATCTGACCATACATCAACACTCCCCTTGTCATAACAGTGTTGATATTCACCTTCATACTGTATGCCAATAAAAACCCTTGTAATATCACTAGCAGTGTGCGAAGAAGTGAAAACACATATTAAAAAGGCAATACATAAAGTCTGTAGCAGAAAATAAAGGTAAAACGAACTGAGGAAATTTAAATGGTGTACTTTAGGTTACACCTGTAGACAAGCTGTCACCGGCTGACAGGTTGTTTCAGGCAGTCATTTGGAAGCCATTTACTGTGAAAAGGAAACAATTACCTCCTCAAGCTACACAATGACACAAAGTTGTCCACACCAGCTGCACTGGGTTTTAAATTCTCCATTTGTTAAGTTAGGATATTAAATTCAACACATTAGGTAGCAAAAGGGAAATATTGGAGACACACAAAAAATCGCTTAGACAGTAATAGTGTGCAGAATTTAAAAACTATTTTCAATAGTGTTTTATCTTGATATAGTATGCAAACAGTGGGGTTATTGAGAGGTCAGAGATAAAGCCTTAATTTCACTCTTCATGACGCAGTTCCCAAAACATCAGAAGTGAGCAGGAAGAATATTTTAGGATTGAGGGGGCACCATTTGGTACGATAACAAAATGAGGGGGTGTACCTTTAAACAAAGTTATTATCTTTGAGCACATACGGCAGCAAAATATTAAGTCTAACAGATTTACTAGATGTAAGAAATTTGCATTTATAATCAGGAGAGATGATATTCTTGTGAAATGTCTCCATCACCAGTGCCAAAGGCAAAACAACATACTGGGGTACAGTGCGCCTGGATAGAGCTGCCTTGAAAAACACAATTCTGTTGTAGCAACGTGAATATAAAAAAAAGCAAGCTTGTATGAAAAAACACTGAATGCTGAAGACATCATCTGTTTTTTTAACAAAATTTGTACTGTCAATCATAACACTATTTTAAATATTTTGAACTTCTAATCAGTGCATGGCTGATTACACTACAGTATGTTGTAATACAAAGCAAAAACTGTTTCTCGTATTTGATATGCATGCACACATGCATTTTTTTTTTTTCATGCAGGGGAGCAAGGTTTCCCTCCACGGTTACCTGATCCAACTAAAATAATATTATTTTAAGCTTGGGAAATGCTGCAAAAGCAAAATACACCTGTTTTATACAATAACTACATTTCAACCCCTACAGTTAAAAAGTGTCTGCTTTTAGTATCTATTAGTAAAGTACAATTTGTTTAGTTGACATATGTAAAAAAAAAAAAAAGTGTGAAAATCATCACAATTTTTCCCCAGAGCTCAAGTGACATCTTCAAATGGCTTCTTATTACAACAAACAGTACAAATCCAAAAGACTTTTCATTAACCATTATTCAAATTAATTTTCTCTCGATTGACTAATTGATTAATTGGCTAATACTCTCTGCTCTGCCATTACCCATTTTAAATTGGTTGTACTAATTTCCCCACTAAGCTTTCAATTCTGTCATAGGGTTGATTTTAGAGTTTTTCCATTATTGCAAAATATGACATTATTGTCATTCAGTTCATCTTTAAACCACCAGCAAATCCAATCCAACAACAGTGGCTTTGACTCAGTAGCAAAAAAAGAAATGCTGAGAGTTTGATTCAGCACATTCAAAAGTGATCAGCAGTTTTGTTTCCCCCACAAATGTTCAGTGAAATGAAACCACTAAGGCTGTGAGATTGCAAAAACTTGCTTAATTTCCCCTATGATAAAGCCTACTGTGACAGTTCCTGTCATAGCAATCTTATACTTGACAGGCCAAACAGAAAAGGAGAGCAATCAAAGAAAAAATGTGTAATGCAGTATGTACTGTACAATGGTAAAAGTTAAACTAATTGCAGTATATGACACAAGACATTTGAGTTGAACCCAGTGAATGTTTTTTTACATGCTGCATATTTTGGGAAAAACGAGTGTGATAAAAAATGTTTTTCACACTTTCACACATGCACTTCTTTCCATAATGCTCTGGTCATTCTGCATTTCACCTTCAAAATAAAACGCTGTGATCCGTTAGAGGGCTTTAAAAGAGCCACAGACTGAACAATCTGGCGAACAGTCCCTGTTGACATTCTGCTTCTGTTAGTCATTAAATCAAAGGTTATCAGACACTAAAGTGTCAAAGACAAATATCTAACAGTTTTGCCATCAGGAGTTCTTTGTTCTAGGCACAAAATTTAACTTTGTTTCACATTGTAATTTTTGGGAAGTAATAGGTGAAGGTTATTAAGGTAAATGGGGCATTTCATTATTCCAAATATGCAAATTCTTATGGGATAAAACGTAGGACAATGTTCTTTGAGATGAGAAAAAATAGGAAAAAAAGGAGTCTTGTTTTAATAGTGCTCAAAAACACCTGAAATTCATTGGAGAGTTAATACTAAGAGCACAGCGCATGCAGCTGTGGCTTCAATAGATGTGGGAGAGTCACTTGGGATACTCATCAGACTATTTTTATTTTGATGAATGTGCGGGTAAAATAACTAATTTCCTGTCTGCCTCTGAGCCATCTTCCCAGAAAGAGCTTTTTCTCTGTTGTAAAATGAATATTTCCATCACCTGCTTGCACTACTTCAGACACTGTGTACTTTACAGTAGCTTGTGGTGCTAACAAAAACTATATGGTACTGAACAACACTGACCACTTACAGTGACCATGATAATAAGTGACATTTTAATAATTGACGGAATAATAATTATATCAAAGAGAATATTATTAGAGTTCATTTGGAATATGACAGGGAATATTGGATTCTGTTTCGGGACTATTGCTCCTTCTACTTTATAAAATTCAAATACAAAATACAACCATGATACTGTGCATTTACATTCAAACTGCTCAGGGAGTTAGCTTTAAATAGGTGGCGACAACATGTAAAAGCACCACAATGCCCAAAACAAAACCCCCAAGAGGTACTGAAGCGGGGGACTTTTCACTTTAACCTATGGACATGATCTAGACTGCAAAACAAACACACACACACATACATTTTTCCAGGGAACTGAAGAGCTTTTAGTACATTGTGACCACAATTACTCGTTCCAGTTGTAGGCAATGGCTCCTGCCCCCAGAAAGTCCCTGCTCTCAAGCAAGCATTTTCTTGTTGAAACTGATTCAATACAATACAAACCACAAAACTACTTACAAAAACTGTGGACATCGTGGGTACCACTATTAGGACTAGTTATGTGAATTTATTTGATTTTGACAGTTCTGTTGCCAAAGTCCTTACAAGTCTAAAAAGAGAGTGCGATAAATGAAGCTCTTGTTTTATAGTTTCAATGTGACTGTGTACTAAAGTAGAAAAATAAACAGAAACAGAAACAAAGAAACACTAAGCAGATTTATGGCTACTTTCAAGACAAGCATCTAGTGTTTCAGCTGTTCTTCAATAACACTTTGTGACTCTGACAACAGATTAAAAAGCACAAACTTCATCTGAGACATATTTTTTGAATGCAAAAAAATCCCTGATGTATTCCATTCATGTTTGCAATCTAATTTACTTAATTTTTATTCCTTTAGATGTGGCACACAAATGCATACATAAATGTATAAGAAGGGATTTTTGGTCGAAGCCCAACAGAGTCATTGCTACTGAAAGAAAGATCCTGATGTGTGTTGGTAGCACATAAAAAAGTGGTTCATAACAAAAACAGAAGAAGAAAAAAATTAACCCCAGTGGCACTCAACACACTGAAAGAGCTGAGGGTTTAAAACAGAAACGTAGATAACAGTAAAATCATGCATGTGCAGTTCCAGATATACCAACATACCTTCTAATCCTAACAACAGGAGGCCATGACTACCTGTGTCACAGAAAGTAGCTGGAGTTGGATGCAAATCAGACAAAAACATTTTGCTGATGAAATACCAACAGGATGCAGACACAACAGGTTCATGGTGTTACTTAAGCTTCAATTCAAAATCAACAGAGATTATAATCAGTCAGCCACCATATCTTGTTTGAACATTTGACCACATTATAATAACCTGAGGGATAACCAAAAGGCATCCAATTTGTCTGCCTGCAGCATCTTTGCTGTTTGTTTAGAGTGCTGCCTTTAGGACAGTATGAGTTACATCTGGCATAGGCCAAACTAATACTGATATACATGTATTTTCACTTGTGCAGGTTACCACCTGTGAGCCAAATGAGGAGCAGCATCTGTCCTTGCTAGTATTGTCATTGCAGGCTAACTGTATGAGGATAGTGTGAAACGGAACACCTTGCGCACAGACAGAGCCTTACTAATGGAAAAATCTTCACACAGTTCCTGTTAGTGAAACTCGACAAGCGGCGCCCTCTGAAAGCTGTGCGCAGCCAGGCCTGAAAGAGGGCAGGAAGGGTGCATGGCATCGTAGCTTAATATCATCCTCCGTAAAGACAGAAAAACTGCCTCCGTGTATGGTTAGCTCCAAACGTCACAATGGTCTAAAGCAAATACATCACATACAAAATCTGATTTTTGCAACATATATACCAAAATGTGGAACATGCAGTTAAGTATTTGAATGGCGAGAAGAGCACAGAAGTGGCTAATGCCCAACGGGAGCAGCTGACCTACCAACCAACCTTTATATCAATATGCATGGCTAATATATGCTAAAGCTATTTTATCTCCTAAAGCTTTTTTAGTGCCTGATCATATGGATGTTTATTTTTAATTGCAATTAAACATTAGTGCAAAATTGGCAAATATGTGCAAGATAATGCAAATAATATGATAAAAAATAACTTAATTAATAAAAAATAACACAATATTTTGAATGAATGAAGGTCGCTACGCTGTATAAATCTGTTTAGAGATTCAACATAATGAATAATCAGAATCTGGGGTAAGGAGACAACACTTCACTCTCTCTGAAGGATGCCACTCAAATCCTAACATTTTGAATATTTAGGCTACATGCATACAATATTATTTTTGCTGCAGGAAGACAGTCAGTGCATGACAATGAGATCTGCTAATGAAATCAACCATCACTCTGCAATGCATACATATTAAACTGGGGTCTCAATGTCATTTGCTTTTTTGCATCGTTTATTCTTTTAGCTCATTTCCCCCAGGTTCATTCAATATTTTATTCTGACTTCGATTTGTTTACAGCCAAGACTAATGACTGCATATCACGGTTTTATTCTGTGTGCCTGTGTTATCTGCGTAATGAGAAGAGCCATTACCAAATTAATGTTATTTGCATAAACATTTTCACCTTCGTAAATTACTTATTTTGAGTCACGCAATGTTAATGACAACCAATTGCCAAATACAAGCCATGCAATATATCTACACTCCTGAGGAATCTCTTCCATTAACAATATTGTTTAGAACTCAAATCAATTACAAAAATTCTGTAGCAACATGAAATAAATGGAGCTAAACAGCTATCATGTATTGGTATTTTAAATCCGCTTTATTTTTATACTGCGCTTAAAACAGGTACAAAAAACTTGCTTGTTCAAACTACAATTTGCTTCCTCATGAAGCACTAAAAACAAACACCAGTTTCATGATTATACATGCAATCTCTGTGTAAAAAAATGACATTTAAATCCCTTTCCTCTAGCTTAGTAAACAATGGAAGAGAGATAATTGATCATGTGCTAAGGGGGATCTCTGTGAGCGGCAGAAGGTCACCGCCCGCCAGCAAAGCTGATAGGGAAAATGGCGTTGATGCTCCCGAGCTGCCATTTTTCTTCCCTGACAAAGACTCCATCTGCCACCGAGCCATTTGCAGCCTCCGAGTCAGAATATCAATGATTTCCAACCATTCTACAACGCTGCGTTCACCTTGGTGTCACCTCTATACCCATCTGAGCGCTGACACCACAGATCCTATAGACTGCCATCGAACTCTCATCCAGCTAAGTGGCATTTATGAAGCTCAAGAACAATAGACATTTTATTAGAATTGATAACATTTGAGCGATCTATAATCAAGCAGCTGCTAGGCTCAAGAATTTCTAGCTTACCATACATACATTAAATGAGGAGCAAAACAAGCCTGCAAAAAGAATGACAGACTTGGAAGCATTTCCAAGACACAAGATCTTTATTTTGTGATGCAAAATGTTGCTCTGAAAATCCCTGTTGTCCAATGAAGACTTACCAGCATTAAAGAAGGAACAGCAGGCAGCTGGCCATGATCACCCAAGAAAATTCAATTTTGCTCAATACCATCTGCACACCTCAGAGACGCAGTAGCAGGCCTACAGACTTCCAACAACCTCCTAACTTTGGTCTACTGGGATGTTATCCCAAAACCCAGGCTTGTCGGACCTCTCACCCAAGAGGAGAAGCACATATAATTTATTCCACTTTATTGACAACAAACTATCCTCTGCGACTACAGCTGCCTATAACTCAAACCACTATGCAGTACTACCTTCCTCCTAGTGGTCTTATCCCTACTGAGCAGATACAAGTTGCTCCATATAAATCTATGGTGCTGCCTCTACCTGAAATATTATATTACTCCCTTCAAACAGGCTATAGATCACCAGAGAAACCTAAGCAGTATATTCGGAGTGTGCCTGAGCATCAGCCAGAATAAACTACAAGTCACACATACTTGTGTACATAATATTCATATCTATTCTTTAATTTTATTTGGATAGCTTTGTTTGTTGAATCATAGTTGAAATTCCTTGAATGTGTACTTGTCCAAAAAGCTGACTCTGCACATACACCACTATGGCTTGGTTTGCAGTACATACCAGGAAGTAAGAACAGCACACGCAACTAAATATTCGTGTTGGTCGCACCGGTGCACTACACATTCCACTGGTCAGATTAAAAGAATGTAAAAAAAATATTTAATTGCAATTTCTTGTTGCGTGTGCCATGATGTGAATAAAGAAAAACATCTTGACCTTTATTCCTGTTTGGAAATTAAATGAAAAATGTATTATTGGGTGCGCCATAATTTTATGCTGGTGCACCTGATTGAAAAAGTTAGATGCACCAGTGCAAATTGTGTTTAAAGCTATTCTGGAGCTGTGAGAAGGGTATTTAACTTCGAAGTTAACATAAATCCTCTAAACATGCAACACACAGCACTTCATCTTTCAATTAAGAGAAGCTGATAAGACAATTAAAGTATGACCATCAACCATTTCTGTGAATTACTGTAATATCAAATTCACCCATTCACACCGCTGAGTTCTTTCTTCACTTCTCTTTTCTGTCCTACATGTATGCTAGTTCCCCTCTAGGCACAAAAAAAAGAGTGGGCTCTGATATGTACTCAATCGAAACACATCATATCACTACGCCCTACACTGTAAAGCTACACTATTAACTGAACCACATTAAATATTATTTTTTTTAAAAAAGGAGGGAAAAATCACAACATGATGATTCATATAAAGCATAAAACTCACCAGTCCTTACACCTCCACCTCTCTCAAAACTGGGAAATTGTTATGACACCAAAAATAATAATAGTACTACATTTGTAGTGATAACAAATGAGAACATGACGGTTTAGACTCTAAAAATAATAAAGCTGAAATTGGCAAAATCCTTAAGATACTTAAATTAATGTTGATTATTCATTTAAACATCATTGTAATACACTGATTTGTTTATAGGATTAGAATTTACCTGACATTTTAATAGTGGAATGGAACATGGTCCTGCTTCACTTTGTCGTCCCTTCACAATTCCTCAGAAAACAAGCATGTGTGCTTTGTGTGGAGCCAGACATGCCCTTTGTCTGCTTTGTATCTCCATTGTGTTGAAGTGGTATAGAAATGAATGCCAGCACTGGCTGGCTTTTACTACAACGCAGCTGCAGGCACATGGTGTTCACTTAAGAGCTGATTTACATTTCTTTTTGCTTGATTAAAGTTGGTCTAGATCTCTGTATATGTGTTTACTGACGCTTCTTTCTGAATCAATTTGAAACATCGGTTGGAGCTCAGATAAACCACAGTTCCTTGTATTTTGCAGAGATCAGGTAGGGATTAGTTACTGGTATCCACACTGCCCTTTTCACCAAATCTTTCTTCATTAGTTTGCCTTTCTTCTATGTTTCCTTTACTCTTTTCCCTTTAGTAGAGGAAAGATCACTTCTCAGTTCACAGTTTTGATCACTTCTCACAGTTTAGCATAAAACTTTCCTACTGTTTGCCTGTGCAACACATGTCTCAACTACCCATAAAGAAAAGTAAACTTTCATCAAAGCTGATCAAATTATAGGCAGGAGAGACGTGGAACTTGAACAAAGCAATCAGAGACAGAGACCGCTGCACAGATGCACAGTGTACACCGATTTAATAATATGACCATAGTCACTGGACTGTCAGGGTTTTTTTTTTTTTTTTTTTTTTTTTTAAACCTACGCTAATTACTCTTGTTAAATCTGACACTGGTTCAATCCTAGCCAGCAACCCTAGGTACATATTATTCACTCTGCTCTCTCCCCGCCCTCACAGTGCAGGAAAAAACAATAACCCAACCAAGAGGGAAAACACTCCAAGTTTACAACCTCATCAGCTGATCCAGATCAGAGCAAACCAACTATGGGAGTGAGAATGTTCTCAAACACCATAGCTTACTACGTCCTTTTAAGCAAAGAGCTGAATATTCATGAATACAATATGTGGGTGTTAAATGACCCACAGTCACATCAGGACTGTGAAATAGCTGTATAGCAACCGTTGTGTCAGCTACAAACAACCAAAAGCCAAGGCTGACTATAACTTCCCAACCTGGCAGCTGTTTCGGAAACTTACTGTTGGGCCCTGTAGGTAAACTGAAGGTTACTCATAACTGCTATAATAAATCCTTGAGGGCCTCTACTTCACACAGATAAAAGGGAGAGTGCTCAGGTTTAGAGATGATGGGATTCCTGTGGCGAGGCTCATTTTGCCACTGCCATTTCAACTCGGCTCATCTACAGCGCTGAAGATGACCTGTCTCTTTCCAGGGTCAGTCACATAAACAGTGGGAGACTTCTTCTCTTTTTCTCGGGAGGTGGCCATGTACATGTCATAACCTTTATGAAGCAAAGAATGCTGAAAATATGCCATGAAATTTAAGTGAGCACAAAAATGAGTAGCAAAGACACAAGAGGGAAACATTTTGGAAGGATTGACAGCGAACATCATTCCAGAACCAAGCAGCATTGACACTGAGCTACATCTTAACATTTCTTTCTATTAACTAATGTAATTTTATTTTAAGTTTGTCTATCTTGAGTGGGACCAAGAGCACTTTCGTCATAAATTCACTGTTTCAGAATAAATACCTCTCATTAATTGTCACCTATTCCATAGTGCAGCATGTACAACAGAGAAAACGTATTGCCACTTGCCAGACAGCAAATGAACTCCCTCGTAATATTAGCAGCAAGTATTGCAGTCAGAGAAAAAAAAACACATGCCACACTTTCTGATGGAGTAGAGCTCAGGCTCTGTCTTGGGGCAAGAATTCAATTTTTAATAGCAGCTAGGAATCATCTGTATATGCGGAGTAGCCTGAATTAAAATTTAAAACAATGCCAAACAATGGCTCCAACCCCACCAATTAGCCTTGTTTGGCTCACAGTAATTTATCTTAACATACCCCATAGTCAAAAAAGTTTTCCTTCCTCCCCCAAGAGATTTAAATATGTTCTGAAGCCTTGACACTCTAATTCTAAGAAAGACAGGAATTAATTAGATTAACACACAAAACGAGAGCAAAGTGTATTGCAGCACAAACTAATTTCATAAAGGAGGACTTTGTTAAATCTCAACCTAATTGGAAAATTTTAATCCTATACCTAAATAATACTTTAAAATGAGGTGCTCCGCTTAGTCCTGCATTTGCATTCATGAGTTACTTTTTCCAATTTAACAAAGCAAACTGTTTTTTTTCCCCCTGTACAAAATCAAAAGAGCCACTTCAAAGAGCAAAATGGCAGAGATGGACAATGGGTAGCTGATGTAACCAAACACTTACTGCATGAGACTGTCCTCAGTTCTGCGACATCCTCGCTCTGCACCTGAAACACGAGACAGCGACAGTCAGATTTATTGCCTGACTTTTATCGATTTACTCATTCAGCATCGTTCCCATCTCAAAGCTCCATGAAAATGAAATAAAAATGGTAATATGGATCCATGGGCAAATGAGTTATCCATTCTCAACATCAGCAGAAAATCAAACTCCTGCACCGAGAGACAACATAGGGCAGTGGGACATGACAAAAACACTTGGGAGAAATTGGATTATGGTCGACTCTATGACAAGAGCAGCTATATGGCCAATGTTTGGATCTTGCAGAAAAATCGAATGACCTTTGGAACATCTATCAAATAAAAAGCTTTTATTTTGAGTAGAAATAGAAAAAATGCTTAAATACCAAGCTTCAAAGTTTATTTATACTGAAATAGAAATGCACAATAAAGCAATGTTTATCCTTAATGTTTATCCTCTCACAAAGCCCTTCTCCGCTCAAGAGATTTTATAACAAGACACACATATGTTAGGTACTGCAACCACATGTATACTATTTATGCATTACCATCTGGGTTCATTTTGTTTGGAATGTAAAGGAAATGGAGCCTGAACCAGGTTCAGTCTTTGAATCAATCCTCAATCACTTGTCTCTACAACCAGAGAACTGAAGCCATGACCCTGTTTAGTGACTGTGAACTAAATCACACAGCACAGTTGCAATTTATCTTACGGAAAGAAGTTTACAAAAGCATGCACATCCAAATGAGATAAATACTAGGTGCTAGAAATATGCATATATGCAAACTTGCGTGAAGAGTGGGCCCTGATATGTACAGTAACATTGTGAACAGTAAACATTGGACCAATCATATCTTACAAGTACAGCATTCATGCTTTCACATCAGTGGCAGCAACACTTGTGTCATCTACATGTGGGTCACCTTACAGTGCCACCTGTCATGTTGTTGTGTGAATATCAGTGTTAGAGATTACAGTCTTCTACACTTGCATGTTTGATTCAGCACTGTGACTAAAAAGGTCACTCTCTAGTTTCAAATAATTGGTTGTTGCAACAAGTCTTTGAACTACTACAAGGCTGAGTCTCCTCGAGTTACTCTCCTTGGGTTAGAGGCTGTTTACTAAATCATGAGGGATAACTAACAGGTCCACAAAACAGGTTATAGTCTTCTTGTGGTAAAAGATTTGAGGGCTTCCGCTCTCCATTGAGGTCAGTTTGATCAACTTTGTGTTTGTCATGTTTGTTACGAGTCGCGACTGGATCTGTAGCAAGTATTTTCTTCATTCATGAATCTCAGCCTCTCAGCTCTGACAAACCAGCATCTCCAACAAATTCTATGATGAATATGAAGGTTTTTTAATTAGTAACATTAAATGCAATGGCAACATTTTAGCTTCCATAAAAGTACTTTTGGTAAAGTAAATTTTAAACCTGTGCGTAACCTGCGGTAACTGTACCTAAACCGTAGATTTGTTTTGCATTTCTGCCCCAGATAGGGCTCTTAAAATGTGGAAGGGAGCTCTGGATGCAGTGTCAGAAGATGTACACTGTTCATTCCTATGAAAGCTGAGAAAAAAGCTTGACGTTCCAGGTATAAAATTATCAACATTTTCCACACAGTGTCGCCCATAGAGTACGCGTACTAGAGACTTCCACCCGTTGAGCCAACTAACTTCTGATTTCATGCCTGGCTAACTTTAATATGGGTAAAATTATTTAATCGAGTGGCTTGTCTCAGCTTTCGAAATGTTATTGGACCAAATGGCTCAAATTCTGATAGCCAAATGAGTTTTTTGACGGGGTTGTCATGCTCAAAATAATGTAATGTAATAATGTTGCTGTTTTATAGCCACTTGTTTCACAATGTGAACTATCGGGAAAAAGACCCCAGGGCCACGGTGCATCACGCGTAACTTGTAAGTTGACTTTGTCAACCTGTCTTTAAATCCCAGCACTCCTTCTGCGGGCTTGCCACAGATTTCAAGAGGACTCTGGTTACTCTGATTGACCAATCAGTTGTCTGCAGTGTTTTAACTTAATCTTTCAGTATCTGATCAGTGTGCTATGTAGCTCAACAGAAGGGTGACAAAAAACAGGACGCCATGGAGTCGTTCTTTTGGTACGATCCCCAACTTTTGAATATATAGAAATGCATAATGTGTAATGAATTCAATCTGTCTGACTGTTGGAAATGAGGACTTTATGAAAGTAAGATGTGTGACATTCATATAGTGAATGGGTGCATAAGCTTTGCCTTCCATAGCAGTGTCCTACTGTAGGTCTATGTCCCAACTACTATTAGTAGTCAGTTTTGACATTTTCATTGTTTACTATGTCCATATGTCTCTAAACATTAACTATTGTTAATTGACTTTGCCATACTGTACATCTTAGTGGCCATACACAGGTACTTTTTGGATGGATAAGCAAAATGAAAACATGGGCAGTGACGATGTTGTCAATACCAAGGACAAACATTCTTTCGAGTATGTTGAAAAACATTATAGAATAAGCAGCAGATCATTACATCAGATAGGATCAACTCTATCTGAACTGAGGATAATTTTGAAACTCAGCTTAAATGCTTCAGAGCCGTTCAATAAAAGGAGATTGCTTAAGGTTGAATGTCTTATGATGAGTGGGTAGGTCTCTACCTCAAAAAATGAATCTGCAAATATGTTAAGTATGAGACAGAGTTGCAACACTTCCCTGCATGCTAACTGCCTGTGCAATGTCTCATCATGGTGAGGAAAGCACTTTTTAGGCCTTTGCTGATCCAAACATTTTTAGGGATGAATTTCTTTTCCTCACTCTCTTATCAGGCCAGACAATGTTGAGTAAAAATGTAATATTCAAAGATGTGGATGCAGCAGCAGCAGCAGCATGCAGAGTACAGCTAAAGCGGGAAGTGTTTGTGGCAGCAGTGACCAGATTTTAAATACATGAGGATCAATAAAAAGGGGTCTGCTGAGGCACAGTCTTCATGTGAGAGAATAATGGTTTACAACAGAAACTGGACAAAAGTTTTGTATTAGTCCTGTGATTACCTGACTAAGAATTAAGAATTACACATTTGCAGCTGGCCAGCAATTCCTGCAGCAAAGGAGGCAAATAAACGCTAAACAGCAAAGCAAATAGTGCAGACCACTAGCATTTTAAACATCTGCCCCATTAACACAGCGGGGAGACTTCAATCTCAGAAGCATCATTGGTTCAAATAAAGCACTGCGACAAGCAATCTCCAGGCGGAGAGAAAATAGACCAGAAAGATGAGTGAAAAAGAGTAATCTCCCTGACATATTCCTAATAATCCACCTCCCTCGTGCTGCTCCCCCCAAAGCTCACCCAATCATAAAGTGTCAACACTGACCTACAAAAAGGGACTCCCGTCAAGCCTTACATGTTTAAAAACATCAATCACAGCAGACAAAGAGGGTACATTGAATTATACCGTATTAACCTTCAGGGCTTGCATATAAAGACCATAGATTTATTTATGCTTGTGTGTTAAGAGCCTCTGCACTGTTCCTTACAGCAAGCCGGCTGCCAAATTGATGAACTTGCTCAGCCCTCAGCAGGAGACCAGCACCTTTGATTAATGAGTGCAAACTTGTGGAAAGGGTAAGAGCAGGAGAGACAGGGTAAAAATTGGTGAAAACACAATTAGCAGTTCTGCTTTTTCTTTTCTCTTCTCAAAGGGGCCACAATGAAAAGAGGGAACTTCTCAAAAAGCAGAGGGATCATAAACTTCTCATATTCTGTAATGACATACTGAGAGGGGCTATGTGTAGTATGATCCCCCTTGAAATGGTATGCAGTGTGACCAATTCAGCAAATCTGGTTAGACTACAGCTCACAGAATTGTGTATGGTTGGACAAATTACTCATTAGACAACTGAATTTAGACTACTGCGAGTTTTAAATTTTGCACAAAAATCTAACAATTAGTTAAATGATTGTGCACATCCTTACTTTATTATCAAGAAAATAAATCTCCCAAACAATGAGTGCGCTAAAACAAATGTTATGATTCGACCGCTAGTGCTCTTTTAAGTAATTTAACAACCAAGGAGTTACAGCTGCCTTTTTGCCTTTGGAAGAACAAAGCTATGCAATATTTTGTTTTAACATTCAAATGCCAAGTTGCTGACTCCTTTTATTTCTCAATGCTAAAATACTGTATTACCATACCATATTAGAAACCTAGTACACAGCATTTCAACAATGTTCTCTCTGCAGAGGTTTTCAAGGACATGTGCTCTGAATAAATATGAGGCAAATTTAGTGACCTTCTACCTGTGTTTTGATTCATTGGCAGTTACTGGATGCATGCATAACACATCAAGGCTGTGATCTGATTTATCTTGCTGCCTTGGCTACTGAAGCCATTTAAATGATGGACTTTACCAGGAATCATGTTTACTGCCATTTCGCTCAAGACTGTGTGTGCAAAGAGCGCACACTAGTTCATTACTATCAATTATATCTGTAACGACAAATCAGCTTCACTGTGTAGCAAACAAAGGACGCCTGCCAAAACAAGCTAAATGGCACAAGTTAAATTTACACCATCAGAATAAACTCTATACACTGTATAATGAGGGTGGTTGATGCTGCCTTCCCAAAATTGATTAAGGCCGAACACAAGTTAATACAGAGAGATTCTAAAAAAAATTAATGATGGCTGCATTCCATTTAGCTTCTTTAGTTCACGTTCATGGTATTGTGCATGCTTGCTCACTGTCATGGCTCACTGGGACACTTGAACGGGACGAACCCGTCATTAATGATATTAGTAAGCTTTTCCAATTGTATGAAATGTCTGACGTGGAAAAGGGCCAGTAGATGTTTGCTTATCTCAGGCATGGTCTTAATTTAGTTCAGGTGCATCAGGGTGTACTGAAAATGTAGTCAAACGTTTTGGGAGATTGTCCTTTTGTGCCTGTACTGTACTGTAAGTCATTTAATTCATTTTTTAAAGGTTTCTCAAAATGTAATTAGAAAAACACAATAAGGATTTTTTTCAGCTCATACCTATGACCACTTTCTTCTCATGGCCAATACTGATGAGGTAATAATTTTTGTGTATTTTAAAAAGTTGTTCCTATGCTGTAGTTTATGCACATCCGAGGGTAAGAAAGGCTAAGATGTAGAGAGCAAAGATGGATGATTTAATACTCTATAGCTCTTTAAAAAAATTGCCATGTTGCAGAAAAATGTATTGCTTGCTGCAATCATTCTTTTTCACCATCTTCTTCTTCTTCTAGCACGCTGAATTACAGTCCATACTGGTTTCCTGATTTATTTGAAATTGCCTAAGCCTGTCACCATTGCTCAAGCCATTGCTTGCACATTGTATCCCTCACAAAAACAAGTTAAACAAGATGTGTGCAAGCAACTTCCAAACTGAAGAACGACGGGGAGATGATGTTACCACCATTTATTTGCTCTTTATTTGTGCAGGAGGATAACTTGTGATTAATTATTTTAGATTATTTGATTGTC
The DNA here is from genome assembly GCA_900302685.1 of Spondyliosoma cantharus. Classification (NCBI taxonomy): domain Eukaryota; kingdom Metazoa; phylum Chordata; class Actinopteri; order Spariformes; family Sparidae; genus Spondyliosoma; species Spondyliosoma cantharus. The sequence continues at coordinate 21,998 of OMLP01021947.1, read as the reverse complement.
AATCACTTAAAAAGAGATATGTGTCCTTTCTGTGATGCATTAAAATATTTGTTTGCTAACACGTGTTCAGTTATAGTGACTCCAGTATGTTTTCATGCAATGTTAGTTTTTATTTTAAAGTTTTAAGAATATTTTGATGATTATCAGGATAATATCGTGAATCATAATTCTGTTGGACAGGATAATTGCGATAGGAAAAGTTAATATTTGTCCCATACCTATCAACTGTAAAGGTGCATACCGTCACCTACTGTATCATATAGTATATAGTCCATGGATGCAATTTGGCTTCATATCATCTGCTAATATATCTGCATCCCTAAAGCTCAGGAGGTTTCAAAAGGGCGTTCAGCCTAATGTGTGACATGTCATCACAGGAAGATCAGAGTGCTTGGACTGCAGTTTCAAACCAATCCGTTTTGAAATCTCACGGGCATAAATCAAACCCCATTAAACTCTAAACCTTCTGACATGTGTGATTAAAATACTGTTCTGCGTGCTCTCATCCTTTCTCCCCCCAAAGTTTCCCAACTTTGCCACAGATACGACACTGTTTGAACAGACTGTGCTCATTTAAATACCCCAAGATGGCGAATGCCTTGTTGTTAATATGAAAGCAGAAAAATGGAGGGTATTGTCATAATCTCAAAGGGTAAATTTCAGCCCAGACCGCAGCTGCAGCATTAGCTGCGCTCTCCTTTAAGAGGAAGCAACAAAAAGAGAAGACAGTGGGGGGAGAGCAGCGGGCAGCCCCCCGCTTTAATACTGATAACACCATCATTTCATGTTAGGAAAGACGATTATTAAAGCTCACCTGTGTTAGATCCAGCTGTTTGATATTTTCATGACATGTTGTCACACGAAGCGTAAAACCACATGAGTTAGTCTCACGGGCAGGCAGACACTACTTTAAATATCTACAACAGAGGCATGCTGTGAGCTTAATAATAAGCCAAAAAAAATAAACAAATATTTAGATAAGCTAACTTATGTGTTCATTTTTTACATCCATTAATGTTTGAGGACACACGGCGGACCAGCTGGCAGCGAAGAGCCGTGCTACAAGGTAATGACAAGACCGAGCAGCACTGCCTGTCTCCGTGCCAAGTGCCGGGTGACATGTTCACGGTGCCGTTAAGTCTTCTTGTGACCAAGTTACACTTCCAACACGACACCAGTTACATTCTGAACAAAGTGAAGTACGACAGCATCCGAAAACGCCGTGTCTACTTCTGCGAGAACTTTTCTTTCTCTTTTTCTAGCGCCGTGTTGAACTCGCGGAGCGGATAACGCTTCGGTGAGGCAAGTGTAGCAGCGAGGATGCTACCGCTTTAGCCACCGAGCGTTAGCTTAGCCGTTAGCCCGTGCGACAGAACTGTGTGAACGGACGTTGGTGAGTGATAGCTAGCGAGCTAAGGGTGCAAACTCCCGAAGGCAAAACACAGACAATTTAACTCACCTTCTCGTCGAAAACCCGCTGTATTCCTTTCGGAAAAGAAAAAAACGAAACGAGGAGAAAAAAAAGAACTGTATTAATTTACTTCCAGGTTTGTTTCTTTGCGGGTGTTGAAAGGGATGAACAGAGAATTGGTCAATAAGAGGAGTCCGGGGTTGAGAGTGTGACTGGATGTGTTGCTCTCTGATCGCAGATTGAGGAGGCTCTCTCCTCCGAGCAACTCAAGAGAAGTGACGTCAGCTCCAGGCTGCTACAATGCAAACTTTTGTTCCCCTAAAAGACACTGCAGCCAGCAGCAAGTGCACATGCACACACACACACACACACACACACACACACACACACACTGACTGTCAAACATCATCAGGATGATCAGGAATCATATCTGCAAAAGGTGGCCAGCTCATCTCATACACCATAAATTCAAATGATGCAGGAGTTTGACTCATGATTTATTATTGAATGTGTGAATGAATC
>OMLP01021947.1:7145-20045 GCA_900302685.1 Spondyliosoma cantharus | reverse complement strand
ATCGGTGTAATGCGGTGCTGTAGTTTCTATCACGGCGCAGGCACACACACACACACACACACACACACACTGACTGTCAAACATCATCAGGATGATCAGGAATCATATCTGCAAAAGGTGGCCAGCTCATCTCATACACCATAAATTCAAATGATGCAGGAGTTTGACTCATGATTTATTATTGAATGTGTGAATGAATCAATGAATGTGTTAAGCTGAATAAACTTCCTCAGTTTGGGGGGGGGATTATAACCCTTTAAACTGTTTTGAAAAGATACTGAGCACTGGTATAATATTGTTTTTGGGATTTGAACTTTTTGATGCCATAATAGAAATACTTAAAGGATAACTTTGCCCCCAAAAAAAGACAGGGTGACGTTTGGTAGTGCAAAAAAACATTTATGAGGATTTACAGTAACATGGTGTTGGAACGTTCTACTGAACAATTCAAGTAAAAAATGTTGTAAAATGTATAAAACAACTGAAAAAGAAATAAAACAGAAAATGACTCCGCACAGCTCTTCTAATGTAATCCAAGTATCCGAAAGCCCTGAGATCCCAAGTCTGTAGCAAACACCCTTCTGTTTCTGGGTGCGTGAGTTCAACTTTGGAAAAAAAAACTAAACTAAAATAACCAAATCCCCATTTTCAAAGGATAAATTCACCCAAAAATGAAAATTCAGGCAATATCTACTCACCCCCATGCTGATGGAAAGTCAGATGACGTCTATAGTACACGGCAACACAGTGTTACAGCATTCTCCTAAACAACTGAAGTAGATGGTCAAGTTTGTGCACCCACTTCAGACCCACTTTTAAATAAAGTCTTTCACATCCTTTTTGAATTTTAGGGCTTCTAGAAACTTGGATTATGCCAGACGAGCCGTTTAAAGTCCCCATCTACTTCAGTTGTTTGCTGTGAAGCTCCAACCTTCCATCGGCATGGGGGTGAGCAGATAATAGCTGAATTTTCATTTTCGGGTGAACTAATCCTTCAAATTTACTATACTGATTGTGCTGCTGAATAGCTTACATGATGAGTATTATACATTTCAGTAGGAAGGTCTTCACAGCGTTGTCTAAACTTGCAGAATGAAGATACTGTTGAATATAAGAATGATAAGAATGAGCTTTCATGATCTTTAATGGCACTTTAACTAATGTTTATTTAGTTAGCGTATTTACATGTGTATCTTTTGAGGCTGAGTGACACAGAGTTAGAGTAACATGTGCAATGTGGAGTAGTGTTGTGAACCCTGAGAGGGTGAAGTTTGATGCACACTGTCTTGCTGTGTCGCTGTCAATTTAAAGAAAAAGATAAAGAAAAGTAAAGAAATTGTTGGGTACTCGTTGCCCACAGCCAAGAAATACTGGAGAACAGTACTGAACCAAGAAAAAGGGTCACATAATTAATACCCAAGAAAGCAGGAACAGTACGTTTTGCAGTCACTGACAGTGAGCAGAGAGAGTAGTGCAATTTCTGAAAGTAAATCTCAATGAGAGATGACCTCATTGAACGTTCGATGGGGCATTAGTTGGTCTAGTAATTCATTTTTTTTTGTTCCACAAAACACAATAAAAACAGTAAGATGTAGAAGAAGTAAGAACAAAAAGTGAGAGCAGTGAGTAAATACAAATTAAAACAGGACGATCAATAATTAAGAAGCTAAAGTGCAGGTAGATACAGAGGGTGCAAATACATTCACAGACTGCAAAGAAATTCATATTCCTCATACTTTTAGATTCAGTGTTTGGATCTGTTGCACCTGCTAGTGAGGAGTTCAGACATCTGAAAAGGAGTTTTCGTTGTGTTTTAGTGATGGTTAAAATGAAATAAGTACTGCTTTGTCTTCCTGATGCAACAGAAAAACTGGGTGCATTCGATCAGTAGCCTTGACTACAAACATTTACAACACAGTGTTATTAAAATAATGCAACGGTATGAAAATGAATGGCTGATGTGGACCGGTGTAGCGCTGTAGATACAGTGTTTAAGTATCACAATTACACCAATTACTGTTTTCTTTTTTTTTTTAGAGAAGAAGTGTAAAGGGAACGGATTGGATTTCAATTTATGACCCTGCCACTTGAGCCAGCACAGATTGTACATGAAGTTGAGCTAATTTGATACAGTAATTAAGGCACAAAAGGCATATTGCATTTGTAATTTAAAACCGGTTTATTTGCTCGTTCTCTGTCCCTTGTGCTCATTGATTTGTGCCCCCCCCACCACCTCTAATTCTGTTGTCATTTTAGATGCTGCAGTCACAGCAGCTACTGACTGACTGGACGGAGTGAAACATACGCCTGGCTGGATGAACACACATGGCGAAAGAGGGGTGGGGGGGAACTGATTTGATAAATTTGTCAAGCCGAGCCACAGGATACCTGGGTTTTTAATTGTATTGGACAATCTTCATTAGAGAGAATGAGCAATGGGGAGAGATCAAGGCAGCGTCTCTTTCAAAAGCCCCTTTTTTTTCCGGCTATGTTTTTTTTTCCACATTGCACAATCAAAATGTCAGCCTATACCTTGGTCATTTGTAACATAATAAGTCGCAGAGTCGATGGGCTGCAATGCAGCAGCATGCTGGGGGAAGGGCAAGCAGTCTGTCCCCTTTAAAGGGATTTTTAAAGAGTCTTGATTAGAAAGTATAATGAGATTCCAAAGACACAGCGAAGATGATCTCTCCGGGGACCGATGGAAAACAAATTAAGATGGTGCTTTTGTTTTTTAATTGTTATTTTTCTATCAGTCCACAGAAAGCTCAGAACACCCCGAAGGCACAGGAGTTGGACTCACTGTCACTGATTTTTTCTTCTTCTTCTCTTTCCTGACATATTTAAATAATACAGATTTTAATCATGTCAGCACACAATGCTCTGATCCGTTTAACACCAAAGCCTCCCAGCACTGCACATGCATTTGATTTAGAAAATGGCACAGTGCTGGAGCTGAAAACTGGGTCCGTTCATCGCCTAAGTTTGCATCTGAGTGTGTGTGTGCACGAAAGTGTGTCGATCCGCAAAAATATGCCACACCAATGCGAGATATATAATAATATAATCCCGTACGCAGTCTCACAGAATCCTCTCATACAATTACAGTGATTTTTGCCACACGCGATGCAATGACACATGGGAATATATGGCATTCTATATATTAAAGGTGCACTATGTTGTTTTATTGAAGACATTTTAATCAGAACGGACATATCTTCATTCACTGATTTTATCATTATGCCTAAACGTACTGAATAAACAAACACAATTCCATACTGTTTTACTTTATATGTGGTGGACCCTGCCACCTTTCTAGCTTCAAACAATGTTCTGGGGACCTTATTTCCTCTGAAAACAGCTTGTTTATTCACTTGTGGAAAAAGTGAATATTTATGAGTTTGTGTTATTACCTCATTAATATTGTAAATTTAAAATTCCTAGTTTGAATTTCTTCTCCAAAACTACATAGCGGCCCTTTAAAATCCAAGATAAAACTTTTTTTTAAAGTCTGGCTTAAGCATTGTAATAGGTGGTAACGAATTGTAGCGTCTTGACATAGAATATACTGCTGTTTATCCAGAACGGCTGGTCAGAGAGCAGTCATGTAAATAGTGGCCTTTGTTTTTCCTCCTCTGTTAATTGGAGCATGTTCCAGGAGGTTGAATGGGGGAGAAACATGAGACTTCCGGGACATGAGAAACAGATGCTCCACACTTCTGTGCACAGACACCTCACCCAGGAAAAGGACGGAACATGAATAGAGGGTGAGCTTAACAGAAATAGCAAAAAATAGGTATAGAATAGAAAGAGGCAGGAAAGAGTTGACCACAAAGGCCAGAGTCAGTGCATTTTTTACATGTTTAACACATTGTGAAGTCATGAGCAAATGGTATTTTTTTGTCCCTGTAATTTATCGACACATAACTTGATAATTCTTCGATCAACATATGTCTCGCGATCCAGCCTGGCTCTCATTTTCCTTCCATCTGTCAAGCTACTGTATGTCATATCTTATTCATGCATACCAATGTCCATTTTAATTAGCCATTCTGGGTCAGCGCAGTGCGCTTCCTGCTTCGAGCAGTGGTGTGGCAGATGTGTGAATGAGGTTCGTTTGCCATTATTTCAGCAAAAATAGGCCATTGCAGCCATTGTGACGAGACAACAGCCCCTCTGTGATAATAAACACATCCTCAGTTAAACAGAAAAGATGGTTTTCAGGGATGTAACTGCATAAATCAGTCGCAAATGCCTCTAAAGGTTCGTCATGGATTAAATTATTTCCAACATATCAAATGAGGCCTTTTAGTCTATTATGTTACCATTAATTATCATAATTATAATTATCATAATTACGTCTGTGGTGCAGGAAAACAAATTGAAGAAAACCTTCCTTTTGCATGTCAATACACGATTTTCTCTGTTGTAGCTGCTGACACACAGGAGCTTTTCTGCAGGATTACAACAGATGATAGATCTGTGTGAGTTCAGCAGATCTCCAACAGCCTGATAAACACTCTCAGTTTCCATTTTTGTTCTCATATCATAATTTATTCTGAACTAAACTTCAGGTTTAATCGCTAAAACAATATCTGAGATAAGGGAAGCAATTAAGAGACCTGGAACCAGGTTAGAATGTGAGAAAAGAACATTTTACAATCTCAATTCAAGTTTTCAAAATGTATCATCAAGATGGAAGCAATCAGCTTTTATAACCTGAATAAATTATACTTGATATGAGGGTGAATCACTCGTTTTGATGTGAGTTTTGAAAATGAATATCTGCTGAAATCTGACCGAGTAAGTCATACTGTTGTACATAATTTACGTGACGCATGTTCAAAAACAGAACTGTGTGTTTCACAGCCACCATTGTTGACAATATTATACTCCAGTATTCACCTTGCAATATATACAGTCTTGTCAATATACACTAAACAAATATGTAATGCAATAAAAACATACTTACAGACACTGCTGTCAACTCCATATTATTTTAAGACCTGTCAATCACTCCCAGACTGATGACAGGTTGTTTCTTGATTGATTGGCTTTTGTTCATATTTGAATCAGGAAATGAGCCTTGGAGCTCTGTTTAAACCTCTCAGTGCCAAGTGTTATTATTTTCTCATTTCGTCAAGTGTTTATTATTGTAGGAAGCCCATGTCTATAATGCTTTATAACACATTATGAACATACAGAGGGGGTTATAATGCACCTATAGTGCTGTATAATCGTTACAAGCATTCATAATGATTTATAACAGTAATCACTGTTGCATTATGATGCCAATCTCTATAATGCAATCATATGTATTCAGAATGCTTATAATAGTAATCATAACACATTATAAAGCATTTTAAGATGACTTATAAGGTTAAGTTTCAATACTTCATAAATGCTGGTCACTCACTATTTTTGCAGGGATCATATATATATGTTTTTAAACTCTCATCATTTTATAAGACATTATGATCATTATTGTGCAATAATGCACAAAAAATTGATTTGGAGTTAGTCTAAGTGTCCATTGACCTTTACGCAAGGTTATGTGTTACAGTCAGGTGTACTGCACAACAAGCTGGTTATGTGTCACTATAAGTTGGTTTAAAAAAGAGAACAGCACACAAAATGCTGTAAAAAAGATATTTTTTAACAGGTACTAACATACATTATACTAATGTTTGTAATGCAGTATAGACATTATTGTGACATTGTTGTTAGAAAGAAATATGAATATTCATAAGTGCTTATAACTATGATTATACAGCGCTATAGGCGAATTCTAACGCATTCTAGGAAAGTTCATAATGTGTTATAATGTAACCAAAATGTTTTTCTATAAGCCGAAAGAAGGGGTTGGGGTAGAGCCACTTCAATAAGATGATGGGGGGGAATAGCCGATGTAATCTTCAGGATTTCTCTACAGTATAAACACTGCGACACATGAATGTTCACCTTGGTTTCAATTATTATGAATTATTGATGGTGTGCTGTACTTGCTGTCAAGACTGTTTTTTTTATATGTAATGTTATGGTGTTATAATTGAAAACCCCAACACTGAAGCAACAGATTAACATAAAATAGAATAGAGTAGAATAGAATTTAATAGAATTGAATTGAATATTCCTATATTGTCACTATACACATGTACAATGAAATTGTGAATGGCTTTCTCTTCAGGTCAGTAGAAACAAAGAGTGCAAAGTAAGTAAGTAAAAATGAAAGTATACTAAATAAAATAGCCCCACATAGCCCCTATACAGTGTCAGTCTCATTACCCCCCTACACTACATTCAGCTGTTTAGACCTTCATCTTGCCCACCATTATATTTATAAGCTAAAAATGGTCATTTATGCAGACTTCTCCAAAGGGACACTAACTGGATCTCCAAACTTGAGGCATTGGTATATCCTAGTTTAAATGAGGAGATTGATTACATGCCTTTTCTTTGAAATGAAGAAGATTACTGTAGGCAAATATAACTGATCTTTCAGTTACCTTGATTACCTTATTACCTTGATCTTAAGGACATAAAACACTTCACGATACAACAGATATCAAATATACAGGCTGCCTTTTTTATGCACATGGAATTGAATATAGCTCTTGCCATGTTTATTAAAATATTTGCTTCATCATTGTCTGGCATTTTGGACCCTGATGAAGACCATTAAGGTCCAAACTGGTCAGTATTGTTTTGTTCTGTAAGTAGCCATGTTTTAAATAAAGGCTTTTTGACCTAATGCTTCACGAAAGAAGTTTTATTCCTCTTCCCCTCACTAGAATCTGCTGTTTTAGACCATTATTTTGCTTAACTTGTTTAAAGATCTTTGTTATCTTTGTAGACTTTATTTCTCTCAGGCGAGTCATTTAAAAAAACAGTGATCATAGAATTGTGAATTTGGAGAATCATAGTATTGTGTTATATGAAGTGTGTTATATAATACAGTATCAAACTGATTATATTCCATGTTTCCAGAACTCATTAATTAGTGGAAGAAAATCCCTCTCCTACAATATCAGTGAGGGGACTTGACAGAAATGTGATTCACTGTCCCACCTTGTGGCCAAATCTAGAAATGACCCAGAGCGTTTAGGAGGAAAAGGTTATTGTTACAGTTCTCTGAGTTTGGTACATCTGTGAACTCTGGTCCACGGACGCCTTTGATAATTCATAACTAAGATGGTAAGACATATCAAATTGGGGATAAAGAAAGTACTCAACAAAAAGAGGCATATGCAGCCATGACTTAGAGATTTTGTTAGATGACAGACTTGTTGTAAGTCTAAAAATAGATGATGAGTGAAGGAAAAAAAAAAAAAGATTTCCTGCTGATTTTTCTCAGTTCTGTTTCATCTCGGCCCACGCTGAGATGTCAACAGAGCCACCGGACATTCGGAGGGAGTGACGCTCATCGGATGACAATGATTTAGATGTCCTCTCAGAACTAATTAGGCTCTATCCCCAATTTTGGTGTCCTAATTCATCCTTTTCTCCTCAATTATGCATTGACATATATATCAAACAGAAATGCTCAATATAGATCACACAGAATGTAGAGAAGTCCTTCTTTTTTTCCCTCATCTTCCAGATTTTTGACACTGCTGGACAAACCGAGGATGGAAGAGCAACATATTCCTGTCACTGCCGAATAGAAACTTTCAGACTGAGTGCTAATTCAATAAAAGCAAAGACAGGCCTTTGTTGTATTCAAGCATACTTTATAACAAAAACACACAAGGGCTCAGGTCCTGCCAAATTAATCAGAAATATTGCACAAAAGCATCCATGCTGTCGGAAATGTATGGCAGTCTTAAGCGGGGTATGTTACACAAAGAAATAACATCTATTATCAGCATTCTGCTAGGTATCCATACAAATCTTGATTGTTACAGGAACAATTTATTATTTCCAACACCAAAATCATGATTACTCTCTTCAAAATAAAACAAAGATAATGCCATTTCATAGCGCAGCAGTACAGGGGGAGGTTCGCCTTCAGGGCTTTTAGCCTGAAGGGATTTAGGAAGGTAATGTAGTTTAAAGAGCATGTAGTCCACGTAGACATGGACCCTTTCACCATATTAACCATGCGCTTAAAGGGCTTTCTGGCTGGAAGCCCTAAGGTTAACTTCTCTCATGTTCTAGGGCAGCAAGTAAAAACTTCACAAATAATACACAGTGTGTCTTTAGACCAGGTAAAAAGTACATAAGAAGCAAATAAACTGGCTTTACGGGCTGTATTTTGGTTAGTTACAATAAAAACTGAAGCCTGGGACAGAATGCAGGAAAAAATCAATTAGGACGGAGTTTCAGTTCAACCTATTATACCTGGAAAAGAAAGCTTGATGGCCTGTGCAAATCTACATCACTGGCTACATTTACAAGCGTGGCGTAATATGGCATTTGCTAACACTATTTACATGTGCCCTTAATAGCCCGTGATTGAAAATTCCTCTTTCTTTGAATACTTCTTAAAAAAGGGACAGTCCACTGATATTACACATAAAAAAAGGTCAGTTTACTCATCACTGTTGTATAATAATTTGGTAACACATCTGCATACATTCTCATTTTAACCATTAACTGGTTGCTTATTAGCTCATTTTAGTAGATATTGGCTTTTTATTAGACATCATGGAGTATTTATCAAAGGTCCAATATGTAAGAAGTGGCCACCTGTCAAATCCATACTCAAAACAAAAAGGAGGAAATATTTCATGAGAGCAACTGCTAACTGCTGCCAACTGTAGCTGCCCTTAGCAAGTTAGCTCAGCTGTGCAGCTAGTGGCCTGGACTGGGAGCTCAAGGACCAGGGGAGTGTTGTTTTTTACACAGCTAGCACAGGAGCTTTGAACCTGGACTGGCAGGGTTAGCTGGTTAGCATGCTAACTCCAGTAGATTTCTCTGCAACACAATGCATCAAAATGTCAAAACTGCTAATTATTCACATTCTGTTGATTTCTGTTCATTTTTTAATGTTTTCAACTCAAGTTCTTAAATATTGCCCCTTTTATTGCCCTGTTAACTACTAGGCCATTAACTAAGAGTGTTCCCTCCATAATCTCCAAATTACTGCTTATTTATTCACGTTCACAAGTAAGGAGGCTGTTGTATATGAATTAAGATACTAATAGGCTTTGTTCAGTATGGGCCTATAAGGTGGTAATACCACAACAAGTTGTTCTCCCTTAGTAACACTTAATAACTACGGTCTACTGTCACGTAACCAAATGCAAAACTACTAAACTAAAGCGTATGTAGTGTCCAAATACTCAAAATTTAGACTCAGAATATGTTCCTCATTTTAATCGGAATTGCTTGTAACTAATTCCCGAACAGAAACTGTATTGGTTGATAAATATCAAACCACAAGTGAGTTAGTTGTGGGCAAGACCTCTCTTTAAAGGAGACATATTATGCAATTGTACAGGTTCAAAATTTTAATTTGGGTTACTACTGGAATAGGTTTACATGCTTCAATGCTCAAAAAACACACCAGTTTTCTCACACTGTCCAGTGTTGCAGCACTGTTTTCACCCTCTGTCTGAAACAATCTGTTCTGGCTCCTGTCTCTTTAGTGCCCCCCTCCTAAATAACCATTGACCTCTAATTGGTCAGCTCACACATGCCTGAGCCGACACCACTAACAAAAAAAGAGAGCAGCTGTGCCAAATCAATTCTTACATGCCACGCTTGCCTGCTGGGCACAAATTATGCAGATGTGTGACATGGTGGCAGTGTGATATCACAAAGTCAGGGGAGTTAAGGTGGGACCACTGACAGGGTGTTTCAGGAGCAGTGTTTTTTCTGTTGGAGAGGAGTTTCTCTTTACCTTTTAAGCTTTCAAGATTCTTTTACATGCACGAGGAACCTATATAAAACACTGAAGGAAAGGAAAAAACGAAAAAGCACAAGAGGCCTTTAGCTCTAAGTAATGGTTTAGTAGATTATGGTCATGCAGAATAAGGCATAATGGTGAATATGTGTACCCTAATATCAAGGGTTATCATTTCTAGTGTGGCTCCACAGAGAGCCTTCTAAAGTCTGAGAGAATAACCCTTGATGACATTTGACAGACTCATCTCAGCTTGGGCTCGTAGATTACACATTTATAACAGAAAGCCTGCATTATAAACTGGAGGCAAAGGCTTTTATCTGGCAGTGAGGGTCTACTGGAAACGTGTGCAGTTGCAGCAATCCAGCCTTTTTGGAACCTGATATATATTAGGGACTAAACATCAGGAAGTCTCTGTCTCTGCTGCACCAACTGACCACTCTTGTCTCCATCTCCCTCTTGTTAGTCCCTCAAATGTATGGGAATGCAATACTTAAATCGCTGTTTTTTTCTGCTTGCAAAAAGTATATTTATTTAATCCCTCCTATTTTTGATAAGTAAAAGTAGGTCACATTTAATAATTATAGACAGAAATAATTATCTTAAAAGTTAATAAAGAAATGCCTGATAATAACAGAGGACATGTAAACCAGGCTACAGCTACAGATGAAAATGCACCAATTTGAAAAATGGTACAGATGATGCTTTGTTAGTGCACATGACAGAAAGAATCAGAAGTAGAAAGATGTTTATGTGCCACAGTGAGGATCTAGTATCAGAGTAAGATGGCATCAGTTGTCTTACAATCACACTACATTACTCTGAGTCATGACACTGCAACTATGTCCATAATTGTTTGTTTGAGATCAGACTTCTCTTTGTATGAACACCCACCCAGCGTGAAGGGAAGTAAGAGAAAAGTTCTCCTATGGCACGCTGTCAGTCTCTTCAGACTCTACCAGGCAGGACCGGTCTGTTTCCAGCACTCGGAGCGGAGGGTGGTACTCGAAAGGTGTGAAGATCGTGGAGCCCCGATTGTGCCTCTGGTGAAGGAACCAAACAACTGCAGAGACTCCCACGATAGCTACCACACTGAGAATGACCAGGGCGGACATCAGCGGGCGAGACTCTGAGGACAAGTAACAATGCAAGGAAGGTCACTACCATAAACACAAAAATCACAGAGGAATTAGTAAAGAAAGTACGTAAAAGGCTAAAAAAGGTCAACTTACTTGCACTGCCTTTCTCTGGAAAGTAACAGTTCATTACTAGTAAAAAACAAGTAAAGTCACATTAATTAAATCCTTCAGACTCAAACATTGCATTAAAAAAATAAATCGATCTTACTCATACTTTGATGTGCCTCACAGACCACTCCATTCTCCACCTCTTCCAGGCAGCTGACATTTTCCCACTTCCCTGTGGTGGTGTGCAGAGTCACACATGTGTCCAGAGGTAAGAGGTCCGTTGTAAAAGAGCTGCTCTCCCAGTTAGTGTAATGCACAGGTATCTCGCCATGCCACTTCATGTCGTCACCTGACAAGATGCACCAATCAGTACTAACAACAATCACAAGTAAAGTCAACCATGTTTGTCTACTCCAGGATGTGCACAAGTCGCACTCAAATCATATTCACACATCACATTGATTAATACATGATCTTCAGCTCCTGGTGGCTTAGCTTCTCTGACAATGGCTGCGTGAAAAACAGGATTTCCTGATATTTGTTCCAAGACTGGAAGAGAGGTTGAGTCAGCTAGCTGGCACTAGCAGAAAATAACAGAGGACTGACACCGACAGCGCTTCATATTCTACATCTATAGACAGAGAACAGATGAAAACCTGGAAATTACTCTGGAGTTAGGATTGTTTATCTGTACTCTTGAGCAGTGTTGTAACAAGTTCCCAAAAGTTGTGACTTGAGTTAAAGTAACCAGAGTGTTAAAATATTACTTTGGTAAAGGCGAAAGTCACCCATACAAATAGTACTTGAGCAAAGTGTCTGATATTAAATTAACTTAACTTTCATTTTCTAGCATGAAATTCACTTAAGTTTCAAAAGCACATATAAAAGTAAATTTAGACATATATTTACATGCATGAATACACCGTATACCATAGGTTGATCGATTATCAGGTCCAATATTCAGAATTTTCTGTTTTTTCCTCCAGTTGCTGATGAATTAATTTTAAAATGCAACTTACATTCCATAGCTGCTCTTGAGTTAAGTTGTCAAATTAAATAAATTAAATAAGATCAAATTTAGAAGTACACTCCTGACATTTAAGATGACACAGACACAATGGCCTAAACGTGCTCAAACACATGTAGACAAGTTTATCTTTAGTTAAGATGTTTTGTAGAATTCAGTTATCTCCACCTGTTTCCTCTTTGACTGCCTTAGAGAGTCAGATTTTTTTGTTATGGAAGTTATGCAGCATGTTCTCACAGTCTTCCGGTCATATGGTGGAGTACTTACTGTCTGTGTCATAATACATTGCCAGCCACACGTTGACAGCGCCTTTCCACACCCTTGGGCTATAGTTAACGACAAAGTCATTCTCCTCAGCGCTCTCGATCGACAAAAGGTCTAGAAAAAGCACAGCAACAGGTTCACACAGGGTAGAAAATATAGTCTGACTGTTATTTTGTCTTTGTAAATATACGAAAAATAAAATGTCTCAGGTACCATAGTGTTGGCAGAGGGTTTTTGCTCTCTCAAAAGTGTAGCTTTTGATTTGGTCTTCTTCTCCGTGGACAAAGTGGTAACATTTGAGACCTAACGGGACCCAGGTGCGTCCATCTCCAGGGCATTCTGAGGAAAATCATAGGAATAGACACACTGATGGAAAGATTTGGAACCTGAAGAGGATAATTTAGAAGTACAAGAAATAAAAATATACACAACACCTAGCTAAAAGTCCAGTAAAAATTTACCCAAAAATGACAATTCAGCCATTGTCTACTCACCCTCATACAGATGGAAAGTTTTGTAGTCCACAAAACATTTCTGGAACTTCGCAGCAAAACAGTGTTGCAGCATTCTCCTAA
>OMLP01021945.1:23040-37606 GCA_900302685.1 Spondyliosoma cantharus | reverse complement strand
GTCAGCCACAGCACACACTGACACTGTTTTAATTGGCTTACAGACAGTGTGTGTGTGTGTGTGTGTGTGTGTGTGTGTGTGTGTGTGTGTGTGTGTGTGTGTGTGTGTGTGTGTGTGTGTGAGAGAGAGCTGAGCACACACACACACGCACTCACAGGAGTGTCCGTCTCTGGTGTGTGTGTGAGAGAGAGAGAGCTGAACACACACACACACACACGCACTCACAGAAGTGTCTGTCTCTGGTGTGTGTGTGCGCGCGTGCGTGTGTTGAGAATGCATGGGAAACTCTGGAAATTATTTTGGGGAACTGCAAATTGAAGACCATTCGTTGTTTCATTACTTTGTTATTTTGTATGTGAATTAGTTGACATTGAAAATTCAAAAAGGTTTCGTGAGAGCTCACATGGTTATCCACATTTATTTGGTGTGTTCATGTTTACACTGAGCACTCATAGTTTCCATCTCCCTCTGAGGCTGCTCAAAGTGAAGGCGCCTCCCTGTACTCACGTGTCCTCCCTCTCCTCTAGTCATCTACCTGTCTCCATTGCCTTCTCCTTCCTCTTCATCTCCGTCCCGTCATTGGCTCGCTGCCTCTCCTCCTCTCTTTGACAGGTGAAGAGCAGAGCTCCCACGCGCCCACCCTGGATAAATAAGAATTAATTGCGGCTCAGCTATCAGCATATGCCAGCTTCTCCACCCCATCCTCCACCTCACTGTCATCATCTATTTCTCATTTCTGTCTCTCTCCTTGTATCTGTGCGATCTGTAACCTTTACTCTAAATCTTCTTTCCCTCATATGGGTGCTCCACCCTTCAATGGGTTCAGTTCTGTGTGGTGGATTGATGGGCGAGAGAAGCAGCAAAAGGGATTGTTGGAGCAAGATGCTCCTGCTGTGATGAGAGGAGTGGTGGGAGGGCGGTTAAACCAGAGGGAAGACCTCCATGTCTCTCTGTCTGACAGAATACAGTAGCCTGAGTCACAGCCAAACTGTGTGCGTGATGGTCTGTACTCTTTTCACCTGAATTAATGATTAATAACAGTGACTGGGCCAGACTGTCTATCACTTTACATATAATAATCTGTAAGGGCCTCTAAACTTAACGTGTTGTGTTGGAACAAATGAGAACCTTTTATTTATATTTACTGCCCTAAACAAACTCATTTGTACAGAATGAAAACATCAGCGTTCACAGCTGCTTCATAACATCAAATTCAAGTATCAGGGGTCAAAATAATCTTGCAAGCAGTCAGTATGTGAAGAGTTAATTTGGCAACCCTTTGAGTAATGATTTAGACTTGACAGGAACTAATCAGGGAGTATATCTAATACTAATGTTGGGTCCTCAGGCAAACAGGATGTGTCACACCTGTCAGTAGTGGCAGATTCACCAAAAGACTCTAGCCAGGGTTACAATAATTATGTCACGACTTAGTTTGTATCGCAATCAGTAACAGTCTTTAAGTTTCTCCTTGCAGTGACTGTTGTGTGACAGAGTGGTGGAGTGTGCGGAGAGATATAAAGTCGAGCTGCAGCAATCCAAACCCTTTCTGCCATTTTTCAAGCAAAAATGTTAAACATTGGCTGTTCCCAGTATCTTAAATGTAAAAATGTGAAGAATGGCATGAGTTGACCGAGGGGGGGAAATTGTAAGGATATTGAAATTACGGCTGTTTCTGCAAACAACCAAAAATCAGCCTTTTGTCCAGGGAGAAGTCTAGTAAGCTTACACTAGCTTAATGCGTAGGCTGGAAAATAAGAAACACTGGCTATGGCAGCATTATTTTCCCCTCAAGCCAGCACTTTTCTCCCCCTCCCCTCACTCTCTTTTTCTTTCCATCAATGAAGAAAGTATGCGTGTGTGTGTGTGCGCGCGCGTGTGTGCGTGCAAGAGATAAGCTGGGTAACTGGGTCCAGCCATGCCCTCCAATCCTGTTAGCATTAGCGATTAGCACTGGCTAACAGGCCCCTATTATGAGCGGGGGCTGATTCCACGCCGCCTGACCCCCCACATACAGTGTGTACACACACATACACACTAAGCTATAGGAAGGATTACCACTTGATCCTTGATTAGGAAGCCATATCTGCCTGGAAGTTGTGCGTGTATGTGTGTGTTCAGAACTGTATACTTCTATACGTTGACTTTCACCTTATCTAGACTGGTAAACCATATTTCCTATGGACCAGCATTCAGTGTGTGTCATCTACTTTCATTTAGTACTGTCCCAATGTGACTTCTGTTGACAGTGCATCATATATTTTCAATCTAGATTGAAAGATGTGTCATACTTTTTGATAACTGTCATCGTCACCTTGAGAAAGCTATGAAGAGAGGAGGAGGGTAACTGCTCTCTCCCAGGTACCGGCCTGCCCGGGGCTAGCTTGATATTTTTAGCCGTCCAGCTAGCGCACACCTTCAAAATGACTAATTATCAGGCTGTGCCCCTCACAGAAGGGACCCGTTGTTACTTCATAGCTGCCTTCCTTCACCCCTCATTCTATATCAATCCATCTTTGCCTCTCCTCGTTCAGTGTTCAGTGACAGAGGTCTAGCTGGTGACACTGGAGTGTTTGCATCAGCACTTTTCTGCTTGGGGGCCAAAGTCTCCGTAGTTTTTCTGTTCATCTTTCCATTTGTCAGATTTCTTAACCTCTTTTTCAGTTTTCCATGGTTTATTTGCTATCAATCAATTTCTCTAAGTCTCTGCCTATAGAGTGCTGCAAGAATGAGTAATAAAACCTGAAATGAGTTCGATTTTTTTTGCACTGCCTGTACCCTCGTCTCAAAGTCAATGGTTTTTTTTGTAAAACAATACCTGAATTAAGGTCTGTGGTTAACACAAGCTTAAGAGACTTTCCTGTTTTGTTCTATGACATAGAATATAATAACACACTTGTGAATTTTGAAGCTTGTGTGTGTCTTAAGAAAGAGAGGCAGTTGCTTAGAAGTAGCCTAATGGGACACAGCTGTAGTCGACTCTGACCTGCTGCCCTTTACTGCGTGTCATCATCCGTCTCTCTCTTCCCTTTCATGTCAACTCTTCAGCTGTCCTGTCAAGTAAAGGCACAATAATTCCCTCAAAAATGCTGATCGCAGATTGATCAACTTGAAAGGTGTGGATAGTAATGTAATACGACGTTTTGTGGTGGTGACGCTGAAGTTATGCGACTGTGGTTTGTTTTGTTTAAAGCTTAACATTAGCTTTTTACTTCTGATGATTGCATTTAAACTCCAAAAATCATATAAATGTTCATCTGTGACGATTATCCTGCTGAACAAAACGTGTAGATATCACAAACCTTTCTGGAGTGATCCAAAATCCGATGGAAAAATCCATTTGGCTTGTTGTCAAGGGAGCCAGGGCGATGGTAACTTCCGGGTCTGTTTATGATAATGTGTCATCTCTGCAGCACGCCATTGAATCCTAATATTAGTTAACTTAGTATAGTGTCAAGCCTAGTTTTGCCTTTCCACTTTCCTTTCACATCTTCTCACGTCAGAGGATATAGATGAAAGTATTCTCCCATCACTCTCTCATTCTAAATTATATCAGGTTTTAGGACTAAATCACAGAATACACACGGTTATTTTGTTCAACTATTTACATTTCTCTCTCTACTTCACACGTGCAAATGCAAATCCTGACCTTTTGAGAGTATCCCACATCATGTTTGCATTTTCATATTAGAATCTTCTGTGCAGTGAATAAACCATGTGCAAGGTGCATGTGTGTATTCCCTGAACTGTGTATGGTGCAACAATGCTGGTTCGGTATGAAAATTTAATAAGCTCTTGGTGCAATGAGAGGAGATGAGCTTTGGATCATAACCTTTTCCTATGCCTCCCCCCCACCCTCTGCTGCCCATTAAACACACATACACGCACATACACACTTCTCCCTGACTAAATATTCATGTTTGTTGTTGAGTGAAGGTACATGCACGAGCAGATCCCAGTATTCCCTCCCTGAACATACACCCTCCCTTTGTGGATGGATGTGCAAACACAGACACCTGTAACATGGATGGGAAAAGGAGGAAAGAGGGCAGGCAGTGTTATTGTTCTAGCTGTAAGCACCTCCACTGTGTGTATGTGTTTTTTTAAGGGAGAAGACTTGTCAGCATGTAAAGCAGGGTTAAGAGGTCTGCACACATCTATCATCTATTTCTCTATCAGCAGAATTGGCCCCTCTCAGGTGATCCAGAGGGAGATCAGGCCACATTCTCATTGGCCAGTCAGCAAAGAAGCATGGATTAATGTGGAAGCCTTGACCAATTCCCAATTTACTGTAGTCTGGAGGGTATATAACAGAGCAGCCACAAAAGACATTGATATAGAAAAATGGTTACAATATCCACTTTATAGCTTATTTGCTAGTGAATTACATGAAGAGAATTGTCCTTAAGATCCTGGTGTTTGTCTCTGACATGATGGTTACACTGTGTTGACTTCCATCTAATACTGGGAGCTGAGAAATAAGAGGCTGGAGACAGAATTGTGGGTTGTAGTGAAACAACCATCCCATTCAATACTGTATATACCTCATGTGAAGAAAGGCAAGCTCAAGAACGGCCTCCCTTTTATCCAAATTGTCAGAAATCTTTGAATAATATTTCAGTATGCTGTCTGGTGAGATGCCACCTGAGGAATGTGAGTCCTGTACTCACCAGCTTCTCGGTCAGGCAGGGCGAGTTTATTTATATAGCACCATTGCGGCAATTCAAAGTGCTTTGCAGAAAGACAGAAGTGCATTAAAGCCAAGACATTAAGAAAAATGTAAAATTGCCTTCACAAGACAATAACAAAAGCACAGATAACAGACAATGCATTTAAGAGACAATACAAACAAGAAAATAAAAAGATTCAAATTAAGATAAGTTAGATATTTAGTTATATATACTAGCTGACAGTTTTAGCAGACCTCAGGTAGTCTGTAAGAATATCTGGCTCTCGGATAGCTTGTGTGGCCTCCTGCGCTATGAGAGCTTTATATTTGTGCTGCAACGAAATCAAAATTTTATTGGAGGTAAATATGCAGATTTTTACCATTAATTGAACAGTTTAGTTTATAAAATGTCACAAAATTGTGAAAAATACTTGTCTATTCCCTTGTTCACTTGTCAATTTCCCAGAGCCAAAAGTGACACTCACATTGACTTAGGTTTGCTCTTTTTGTCCAACCAACCGTCCAAAACCCAAAAAGAATCATAAATGACAAGAAAGGCAACAAATTCTTGCGTTTAAGATGTTGAAAAATGTTTAACACTTTTGCTTGAAAATGACTGAAAGGGTTTGGATTGTTGCAGCTGAACTTCATATGAGCTTGAATAGTAAAAATTTCTAATTTTGGCTAAATAAAACAATAAGCAGCCTTCCCTCCGAACAAGCACTTGTCACTAGTCACTAGTTTATATAAAATATTGCTTAAATGAGCTTTATTTCTGCTGCGTGTATGAAAATGTGATGCCTGTTTTCTAGTCTTCCAGTGACAAAGCAGAGTTGTTGTCTCTTTATGGGCAAGAGCAGTTGCTAAGTATAAAGCTGCCCTTAGTTGGATAACCCATCTTTCTCTTCCTCACCATCTTCATCCCAGTTGCTTCTCTGGCCTCTCAGTCTCCGTTTCATCTAGTCTGTTTCCTCTCCCCTCACTGTCTCTCTTGCTTTCTCTACATCCACATGTGCTCAGTGAACTGTCCCCGAGCATCTCCTTTTCTTCCTCTCTTCGCTTTCTTCTTTCTCTTTGTCTTGCATCCACACACGCACTCGAGCACACTCATATGTTCTCTCCATTTCTACCCTGGTGGAGAGGTGCTCTTGTTCCCAGACAGACTGGGTGGTCTCTTGGGGGGGTGGAGGAAGGAGGAAGGGAAAGATGGAAGGAGTTCATACGGTCGGACCTCAGTGGAGAGAAATAATAGCTGACATCCAAGCCATGTGTTGTCGCATGGAGCGTCTTATCTTCCTGTGTTTTCATGTGTTTGTATTTATCATTTTCTATTTCCCGTATAGACTGTGCAATCAGTCTTTCATGCATTCGCTGGCATCTGTCTCTTGGAAACTGTCCCGTGTGCAGAATGCATATTTATAGTGCAGTATGCACATGTGTTTCTCTGGACATGTTTGGTATATGCGATAAAGGGATCTGCTCCATATTTCCTTGTTTGACTGTGGGTGTTCCGGGGGATGGAGGCAGGGGAGAGAAAGTCAGACTGAGATTGATGGGGGAGGAGGTTTGTAAAGAGGTAGAAGGAAGGAATAATGAGAAGGAGAGAGGGAGAGAGAGAGAGAGGAAAAGGAGGGGGTGGAAAGGAGGATTGCGAGAGTGGGTGAGGCAGAGGAATGTGTGAAAAGACCAAGGCAGACATGTCAGGGAACAAATTGAAAATGCCAATTTCACTTTAGCCCCCACCAGCTCAGGCGCTTACAGGCCAACCCCGGCCTCTTATTCCATGTGTAAATGAATGGTGTCCACAGAATAACACACAATCACCTCTCTCTATCCATCTCGCCCCTCGCTTTTTCTCCTTCGCCCATGTTGCCGTATCATCCTCTCTCCACCTCTTTTCCCTGCCCACTTTTTCATCCTTCTTTCCCCATCTTTTCATTGGTTTGTTCTCTGCACTCAACTCGCTTCACCTCTGTGTTTCTGACCTCATCAGCCGTTACAAATATTTCCAGTCTTTTGACCATCACTTGTCACTTGTTCCTGTCTGCACTTTCTTTGCACTCTGTCCAGTATTATTGCCACTTTCCAGATTTTTTCACCACCACGACCTTACCTTCCTTTCTCTGTACGAGCCCACTGCAGCAACTTTAGTATATTATGTACATTTTTTTGTCATACCACATCTTCCTTGCCTAATATTCAACTCACCTATGGTCTAGATAGTCATATTGATTTGGTCTTTAGTTAGGGATAAATGTAGACATAAAAATCACAAGAAAACTCTTACAATTTTGTTTTTGTGCCTATTATGGGTGGCTGTTTTTTTTTGTATTTGTAGAGTAATTTTATTTGTTTCTGATCATTATTTTTTTGTCTTATTTATACTTTTTTGATGGTTGTTATGTTAATAAGGACCCCAGGAAGACTATCAACCCCTCAATGTAATCCCATGGTGATCCATTAACGATTAAAGGATGAAGTACAAACAATAAAATGTTGATTGCAACTTAGCGGAGCCTACCATGGCGTCTTCAAATGCTTCATTTTGTCTAACTAGAAATCCAAAACCTGATGCTGTTTCCCTTTACTACAATACAGTCTATGTCAAAGAGAAGCAGCAAACCATGAGAACTGTTCACAATTTTTCAAATGCTAAATCCAGAGATGTTTATGTAGTAACTAGTGTAAAAGTTGTCTTGTTGAGTGTGCTGCAGATCAGCTCCCAGGTGGAGTTACTCAGGGGTAAAACTTTCCTCTTTTATAATACTGCATGGCTACTAAATAAATCAGAGTTCCAAAATGTGCCTAAAAACACTTTTAGAATTTCCCCTTAAAATAAACTCCAAGAGCAAAGCAGTAGTTCCTCTGGGCTACGCTGAGACATCTTCCTTTATTTGGATATCAGCATCTCAGCCTTCGGGGCCTCGCTGAATATAAATCATCCAATCACAAAAAGTGAAGAATGAATTAATCAGCCATTCACACATCGTGACATTGCTGTGTCCTCTCATTTTCTTATCTTCTCCATGCACATTTCTTGCCTCTCAAATACGTTCAAATTCACTATTATTACAGATGTCAAGATAAATCTCACAGTATCACACTGGAGTGGCTGATATCACATAGTGGTGAAGTTGTAGCTAGATTCAATCTGTGAGGGCCCCTTTGCCTCGGGCTTGGGCCTTTCACATTGGATTTTATCACCACTCCATGAGAGGAGAATAGTCCTGCAATCTCTCCCCCCGAGGCCATTGAAGATAGTGACCATACCACTGGTAGTGAGAGTGATGGGGCGCCCTTTGACTGACGGAGGCATTAGGTTAACACGGTCAGTCGTACCAGCCATCAGACTCATATTACTACTGCAGCAGCCGCCTCAAAGCACGGAACAGGCAATCTCTTGCTATCTGGCATCTTGTATCAAAGACAGTTAATGAATGGAGTAGTTAATAATGCACAATGTGTCTCAGATTGGGGAGTCGGGGGGGTTCTTGATGAATGAGTATTTTCGGATGATTGTGTGTTTACCTCTGTGTTTGGCTGCTTTGTGAATGTGAAGTGGGGGAAGTGAGTAGGCGGTGTAACTTCTAAAGCTGCGTTTTATTTGCCGGTGATAATCGTCGTTGATAATTTATTCGTTTGGAAGTTGGGAGGGGTCTCGCAGGAGCTCTTTCTCTGTTATTTCGTTCAGTTAATGCACCGCCATCACACCGCCACTTTTGAAGCTTGTTGTCTCATTTAAATCGTTTCCATAAAACTGATTATGCTGACGACGAGTCAATTACATTTCAACTCTTATTAGTTCAGGATGCAAAAATGAAATTAGATGAGAATATTATTGTTGGAGATGCATTACACTTTTCATTCATCACTGGAATGGAATGAGTCATGCAGTGATGGGGTTTCCAATCTCTTAATCAACTCCGTGCTCTGCCAGGCAGCGGCGGATGTGCCGCGTGTTAAAATCACAATATAGCCCGTCTTTCATCATTCATTTTTATGGCCCTTCAACTGGGTGAGCACCGCAGGGTATGACATTACTACCAGCCACGAACTGAACTCGCTGTGCTCTTGGTTTTAACAGTTTCTTTTGCTAATTTGACATTTTGTTAAAAGGCTTGCCTTATAATGATGCTTCTGATGTAAAACACTATTGGGTTAGATAACGATACGTGACTGTGAATGCTTATCGTGATATTGTTTGTTTTATATTACAGTATACCTACGAGGGCAATGACATCAGCGATCTGCCTGTGGATTTGTCAGTGGTTTGGAACGGGCTCTTTGTCATCGACAACCCCTACAACATCAAAGGTGAGTTAACGTGGTGTTAATTATTGACCCATCCATCTTCATGAGCAAATTATCATCATATCATATTTTACATGACACCTTATAGACTCCAATAAATTCAAATTCAAAATTTAGGTTGATTTTTCAGTTTTTTTAACCCTTCTATCTGAGTCATAGCTGACACAATGGCTCAAAAAAAATAAAAAATCCATGACCTGCAGGAACATACTGTATAAGAACATTAGTTTGTGACCAGCTAAGTAAATAATTTATATTGTGACCAGAATCCCTTGGCCAGCCCGCCTGTTGGACATGATGTTCTTTGTCAGTAAAGGGCTCAAACACTGTCTTACTCACTGTATAGGTCTGTGTGAGTTCAAGACACTGTATGGTGCACCACTGAATGTGTACTGCATGTGTCGGCATTAAAAGCTGCAACTTTAGGAATATTATACTGGCCTATCACAGATATATTGGTATCTGCATATATGGTGTCCAATATGTGCCGGTATGAAAGCTTCTTTTTTTCACATAACATAATACAGAAAAAGATGCTTGTAGTAATTTATAGTTATTACATTGCCAATGAATTTTACTGTTTCAGTGAACTGGTGTCATTTGGGACAATAAAGTTTATTTTTAGACGGTCTCTGTAGGCATCCTTGTCGCAAGTGTTTGATAACCACATTTGAGGGATCATGGCAAAAAAAAAATGTGTAACCTGATGCAAGCATCAGTATCGGCTCCAGAAATCAAGTATCGCTTAGGCTGTAACTCACACCAGGCAGAGCATTAGATCAATTGTATTCCCTTATACCTATATTTACAAATGATTGTGTCATGGCTCAGGTTTTCTCCCACAAGACTTTTTTTTTATCATTTCTAATAGGTAACAAATACATAGCTGTCACGGTAGTAACAGAAGCTCAAAGTGAGCAGGAACATGACTAATACACCTGTGTCAAGCAATGGAGCTTCTAATTTGAATCTGTCGAAAAAAAATCCACGGATCTTCAATGTGTGTATTACACAAAGAGATTTGGCCATTAGGTGCGGTGTTAACATGGCAAAACCAGAGCTTTTCTGCACACTTCAAGATCAGATGAAACACTGACGGTAAGAAGGCAAGATTCATCCATCACGTGATGGGGCTACAGTTGTAAATTAACTTAGAGCTCAGTTTGGTGAAACACAGCTGTGCTGTGTCCCTGTTCAATAGATAAATAAATGTTGGTTCAAAAGGCAGCTGGAGGTATTGTTACTTCCCCCACATTAAAACATCAATTAATAATTGATTTTCTGTTACTGAGAATCACCGACTGTGGCACTGAAGAGGGTCATTACTGAGCTTGAAGGCTTATTCTTGACCTTGGAAATTGAAGTTTGATGAAACAAACTGTGGTCTGATTGTTCTGTCATACAATTGATATGGGTCAGTAGTGTCAAGTGTTATTGTTCGAGTTATATTTAACAACAATGGTTCAAATTTAACACAAACACTTTTAACGTGTTTGGTGAATAATGCCATAGTTAGGTGTTAAATTATATAATTAAGACTGTTGATGAAATGCGTTTTATATCACAACTCATTTTTCAGCTCCACAATGCATCACACTGTCGTATCATAAAATTCCTTGTCTGAAGGATCTAATGTATTATTACCCAGCTTTTGTGCAAGGTTACAGATGTTCATGCTAAGGTTGACAGATATTGTAACTAGGAATGTATGCACTATGTATATCCTCTTTTTAAACAGTCTTACAGTGCAGACACTAATGTATAACCATGCCTCACCCTCCGAACAAAGAACCGTGTGAGTAATGATTAAACACATACACGTACTCAGTGCAGCATGGTGAGAGAAGACAATGAGATCATGTCTGTTGGCTATAATTACTGGTAGGACAGTCTTTACAGTGCTGTCTCCATAATTATTGTGGCTGTACAGTACTGCAGGGGTCTGCAACATTATTCGCCTGCTGTGAGGTAAAGTAACATCATCGTCAGCTCACAGTGCGTTCGATGCGGCCTGTTGATGACATGCACAGGGAGCTTTGTTCAACAGAAAGAGCTGCGTTGTCGCGTCCCGTTTGTTACTCTTTGATGGTTAAAGAAACAGCGAGGAGCCATGATCATCGTGTAGTATTTCAGATTAGAAGGTTTTTACATCTCTAGAGTCTGTGAAGCTGCGATCGTTGCCATTTTGTCAGTATTGTAAGATAACACCGCAGAGTCACTTTGTTCCATTCATTGACACTACTCCCTGTTGTGTAGTCGTACCGAGCAAGCTGTTGAAGTCTCAAATTTCACAAATACTGATGTATGGATGCATTTGTAAGACACACCAGACATATGTGTCTGAACATAGGGGCCCCGCTATAACCCGCAATAAGTGGGTGTTGATATTCATCGAGGCAAAATAAAATGCTCTGACAGTCAGTGGTTCTCCCAAGGACGAAATGCTACTAAATGGCATCTGTGACATGCAGCAGCATTGACAATGTACAATATCAGCGGCATGCATCAGTGTCTATGCATTGTGCATTATCGTAAGTCTAAATCTCCCAAAGTGCAACCCGAGGCGACCCACACCCCCTCTCTCTGTATCTCTTTTCACTGGCAGCCCCCTCCATATTTCTCAATCACGATAATCATCTGGTGGAGTGTGAGCAATGCTCACTTGTCTTAAATACTGATATGTTAATGTAATTAGAGAGAAGTCGTTTAGCAGCCAGTAATTGGTAGAGGGTTGCTTTAAAGCTGCTCCATGACCAATGGGATTTGGGGATGGAAAAGAAGAGAGAGGGGGGAAAAAAAAGATTTAACTGTACAATTCTTTAGGCCTTTGGGAAATAGTGCCTTGACTCAACTTTGTCGCAGTGACATTGAACAAGTTTTGGAATTTTTGTGTGGAAGTTGAAAAACTTTAAATGGACGTATTTGGTTCATTTTTAAACTATTCCACCCTTCAAATAACAGTTATTTTCATTTAATCTGTTGATTATTTTCATGATTATTTTTTAGTCTATAAAAAATACCCAACAAAATTTCCCAGAATGACATCTTTAAAAAGCTTAATTTGTCCAACCAACAGTTAAAAACCCAAAGACTCTTCATTTACTATCAATAATGACAAAGACGAGCAACAAATCCTCAAATTTTAGAAGCTGGAACCAGCAAGTGTTTGACATCTTTGCTTAAAAAATGACTGGGACAATCAATTGTCAAACTAGTGGGTTATTATTATTTTTGGATTGACTAATTGATTAATCAACTAATTTTGGCAGTATTAGTCTACTTAGTTAGCTTGTAATATAATAAGCCCTCACAAACTGTAACCATAATGATTCTCCTAAGCCGCACTCCCTCTTTCTTTTCTTGTCATATAATTTTATCCTTCTTCTTCCTCACCAGCCCACCTGTATAAGTGCTACGCGCTGAGAGACAGCTGTGGGATGTGTCTGAAGGCGAACCCCAGGTTCGAGTGCGGCTGGTGCGTACAGGAGAAGAAGTGCTCCCTGAGGCAGGAGTGCACACCTCCAGAGAGCACTTGGATGCATGCCACCACAGGAAACAGCCGCTGTGCACACCCCAAGATCACCAAGGTAAGCTGTGACGGTAACAACACATGCTCACACATAACATATAGCAGCTCAGTGTGCTCCTGAAGCTCAGACAGGAAACACATAACTACACACGTGCACCTGCGAGTACACACAGAAACCTGTTGGATGGAGGATTGAAAGTGTTAAGTGCTCGATGTGCAACAACATACAATCTACTGTTTGTATAATAAACACGTGGAACTTTCCATGTTTTTAATGCAACAAAACCTGTTTTAGAATGATCCAACAAAAATATCAGAAATGGTTTTTAAATGAAATTCAAAGCTCAGTACATAAGTAAAAGCAAAACCTCATGAAATCCTTTGCCAAAACTGACGCCGTCACCACACACATGAACACCCCAAGGTCTGAGGCCAGGCAACAGCCCACTCTAAAATCAACATTGAGGGGAGCTGCGAAATCCAAAGCCAAAGAAAAACTTTCTCTTACCATTGCTAAAGTTAAAACAGACACCTCAGTTGCTGTTTGGTGTGTGTTGCCCAGCAACCTCCTGCCAAACAAGTCAGGGTTTTGTCAGGTTAGAGGTCAGAAGGGTTGGGGTTCAAATGACAACAAAGTCTTTGTAATAGGGTTGTATCTCCTCTTGTTCTGCAAACTTTGAAACAGAACACTCGCCTTTTGACAGAAGTCAGAGGATTTGCCAAAGTCAGCTCATTAGTAAAAGTTTTCCAAAAGAGGAGAAATGGTGTACCTGTTTGGCCTCGGTGAGCGAAGGGGGACATCATAGGAGGGGAGGCAGCAGGGAGGAGAGACGACTTAGAAGCCATCACCATGACTGCAGCCACAACACAGATGGGCCGGCCGGGAGGAGGCAGTTCACACACACCAAGACTGAACACACTGACGTGATTAGAGATGATGGCTGCACACACACAAATACACACACACACACACACACATACCTGAGGAGTCGGAGAGGGTGGTTTTGTGAAGTGTGTGTGTGTCTGTGCAGGCAGGAGACAAAGAAACGGAGAGTGTTGTAGTGTGCTAATTGTGTCCCACCATGGGCACAGAATGTGTGTGCATGCGTGCATGAGTGTGTCTGTGTGTGCATCTGACAGGCTGGGTGAGCGAAGGCGTCTAAACACCATGGCGTACCCATCTGTTGCCACCGATAACCGTGGCGGTGGTCCTCGTCTGACTGTGACCTGGGTCATCGTCTCTACAGCTCACCACTGGGAGTGACGCACACGTGCACACTTTTCGTAAACACACATGTGGAGCTCACACTTCGAAAGCCCCGCGTGTCTTGACGTTCGACCCTTTCACTCATTTGTCCTTCCTTCTTTTCCTTCCCTCCATCATTCCTTCTCAAGCTTTTCCTTCAAATTAAATTGTATCTCGAATAAGACGGAGCGTCATCTCAGTCAAAACGGGTGCCATTGCTCTCTATTTAAATGAGTGTGAAATATATGTATGGTTTATAATGCATGCCCGTCTTACTGATGCTGACTTCTATGGCTGGAGCCCTCAGTGCATTTCCTGTGCGACACGGGTTCGTCTCTCTGAATGCGTAATGGAGATATTGGATAATTGGGGCACTGGCACATAGATAAATCCTCTCTCTCTTCTTGCTCGCTTCAGTTATCTCTTTGAAACAAGCGTACAGAGGCAATTGGGCTGTGTGTATGAAGGGATGGGGTGAGGATGCGTGTGTGTGTGTACGTGTGTGTGTGTGTGTGTGTGTACGTGTGTGTGTGTGTGTGTACGTGTGTGCATGTGTGTGTGTGTGCGTGTGTGCGTGTGTGTGTGTGTGTGTGTGTGTGTGCACGCAAGCAAGCATGTGCTCTTGCATGCATATTGAGAGGTAAATCCTGGCCTCAGGGCAAGATGTTGGTGGCAGTCAAAAAGCAGGCGTAGAGGAGCTTCAAAAACAGCAGGAGGAGAAACCTACTGCAGTTTTGAGAACGCGGAAGAGACAAAGAAGATGAGAGGAAGACAGAGAGGAAATTGGAGGAAGCGTTATCACCGAGCCGTG
>OMLP01021945.1:6184-23020 GCA_900302685.1 Spondyliosoma cantharus | reverse complement strand
CCGAGCCGCGCTGCCAGTCTCAACTCTCCTCTCCACCTTTGACATTTACAGTGTGACATTTAGCGCAAAAAGAACATCACTGGGCGACAAATAAAATCTCTGCCTTCTCCTCTGCCATTTCGTCCTTCAGTTCTCCCAAAGAGCATCACACAAATTGAATATTACTCCACTTTTTACCATCTGTTTGTTCGAATCCCTCTTTTTTTCTTCATTGAGACTGCCTTGTGCGTTTTTTGCAGTGTGGTAGCTGCTGCTTGTCCATTTGCTCGGGGATTAGCCCTTAATTTCACTTAGACCGGAGAATGTGTGTTCAACGGGAAGAAAACTCCACAATGGAAAGAGTGTGACCACACGCTCCCAACATACAGGCACATATTATTCACATGTACACAGCTATTCAGAGGGTTCAGAGCAGCAAGCGCCTAACCCACTTGGTGTCATTTCCGAGTGTGCTATTGCCCATTTGATGTTGTTCAATAGTGTGCAGTGGGGGACCGTTCCACTGATGGCTCTAGCACCAAAGTACTGTTCTCCAAAGACAGCGATGGATGTTTTAGGCTCTAAATGATTGGTTTATACGCTGTACGAATTTGGCTGTCAGGCTGTTAAAGTACTGTTGTCCTTGTGCTGCGTTCTCTCTCTGCGCTGATGCTATGCACTAAGATTAATTAGCTCTCCTTTCACAACAAGCAAATGCACATTTTGTTTTGCGTGTGTGTGAAAGCGCGCACAAGTGAGTGGCTCTTAAATGCAAATGCACACATTGGCTGAGAAATGTACAGTCAGATGTGAAATTTCTAAATTAGAGATAAAATAAGATGAAACATCCAGTGAGCAGCTTGTATCGTATCCTCAAAATCGCTTTCGCAGCCAGTGAGAGACACACACACACACACACACACACACACACACACACACAGAGTCTGGTGCTGTCTCCCAGTGTAGTGCAGCAGTGTCCTAGTACTGGCCTTGGATGCTGCTTGGCCCTCCATCATCCATCATCTCCTGCCTGCCTTCTCCTAGGGGACAGGAAGAGCATTACAGCTAGCCCTAAGAAACCAATTAAAACAACACAGGCCGTGTGTGTGGGTGTGGGTGTGGGTGTGTGTGTGTGTGTTAGTGTTTTGGCATGTGGCACACTTTTGTGTTCTGTTTTTGTCCTCCCTTCTTTGTGATCTTTTTGTATAGGAGAAAGTGTTTTTGTGTTTGGTCTCCTGAAGAGTATCTGATTCTACGTGTAGTGTCAGCGCGCTCGTCTTTGTTCGTTTTTGCAGCTTGTGTACTTGCAAAAGGCCAATCATTTCCCCCTCATGTATTGTTAAGCTGCAATGTTGGCCTTTGTCAGTCTTCTTTATCTCTCTCTACGTCTCTGTTTCCTTGTCACTTTCTTTTCTTCCCTTCCCTCATGTACACTCCTGTCACTCTCTCTGTATCTCGTTCCCCCATTTCCTTTCCTTTATCAACCTCTTGGATTCTTCTCACTCTCCTTCCCTTTACATCGTCCTTCATCTATCCTGTCCGCGTATCATCCTCCTCTCTTGCTTGCTACGCCTTTTGACCAGCATCGGGAGAGATGTCTTTATCTTTAGAGGCCAGTATCGACCAGGCCTCTGGGTTTTCCCATTGTGTTTTAGAGCTGAGCAATAAGTCTCACTGTTACCGCACTGAGAGAGACAATAAAACAAGATGCTGGGTAAATCTCATTAATAATGGTGATATTACAACTGGATATCCTCTAATATGATTCATATCGTCAGTCACATTATTTTCTGCTTAGTCACATGCAAACATTTCTCTCACTCATCACGTACTGTATTTCATTGCTGTCATTAGTTTGTTTGTGACTTTTATTTTTTAGAGGTTTTCATATCACAGAAACCTCATGCCATGTTCGTATCATCTCTCTCTGTTTCCCCTGCTTACCCCTTCCTCCTCCTCCTCCTCCTCCTCCTCCTCCTCCTCTTCCTATAACTAGCAGATGCTATCTGTGCACTGCCGCTCAGCCGACCACAATAGGCCTCACACAATGCCTCGGACACAACGGGACAAGTCGGAGACTAAGAGAAAAAAGGGAGTTTGAATGGGCGTAGATCGCTGCGACGGCGAGAGGAGAATAGAGCGAGTGTTTAGGCTGGTGGCTCTTATCAAAAAGAGCTTTTTGTTTGTGTTGTTAAGTCGTGGAACGTGTGTTTGTGTTTTGATAAGCCAGTCCTTATAGAGGAAAAAAAGAGATTTGATTACCATATCTGAAGATTGTGACTGTTGCACCACTGTGTGCCACTCACTCTTTTGTCTCCGGCCCAAAATATATGCATTCAGGCCCCATTGAGCGAAGGAGACAGAGAGTGAATTAAAAAGACACACAGTCTGGAGAGGATGAGGGGAAAGGGCGAGGGAAGGAGGAGGGATGTTCATCAGAAGCCTAGCTGGTGTAAGATGAAAAACACTCCTTAATTATATCACTGTGGCATTTCAGTGCTGGCCTGCATGGCACTGGGCTTTGTTCCCATTGTGTGTTTATGTTAGTGGTGTCCTGAACACCTGTGGCTTTTACTAGCCCGCCACCTTTTCTATAATGATGTTAGACTGGGGGACCATTGACAGGTATCACATGGAGAAGTAGAGTCAAAGGGAGCAGGTTGAGAGAGTGGATCTAATTTATATGAGAGACGGTAAACACACTTAGGAATAATTTGATATTTTCAGAAAAAACACTTATTTACTCTCTTGCTCAGAGGTAGATAAGAATAGTAATACTTGTTAATCTGTTAGTTTAGCTGAGCACAAAAACTGGAACCAGCGAGCCAAATTTACCTCAAATTTAATGTATTACCTTTTTTGTTTTTTAGTTCAAATTAAACAAGATGATGACATGAATTAGTATGCTTTGGATTTCTGCTAGGTGGATCTTACTACCTTTGAACAGGACCAGGCAAGATGAGAGTGGTGTCAAAATTCTCATCAATCTCGCAGCAAGAAGATTAATGAATATTACTTTTACAAGGTTCAGTACCAGCGTACTCTTAACCCCTTTTAAAATGTGTTTTAATTTTCTCATCTATTTTTGAAATTGAAAATGCCTTTTTTTTTTTGCTCTAAAGGTCCAGTCACACCATTGTTAATATCAGCAGAGCTTTCGACACAAAATCAATGCATTTCACTTGCTGTCAATAGATTTTGCAAAGTGAATTAACATTGTGCTTTGGCCCAAAGTTCAACTTTGGCCAAATGTGACGCATGAATCAAATCGTTATCCAATTGCAAATGTTCTTGACAGTGCTGACCTTTGATGAAACAAAGAGATCCAGAGAATCCAAAATGGAGGAGCCAACATAGCTGTGGCACATGGTTTGATATTTGCTCAGATTGTTTAATTTTTGTCCAATTTGCAACCACGTCACCAAGCTGGCACCTGTTTCGCACGGCCTCACAAATTTTGCTTTTAATTTTTCTGGTGTACACAGAGGTGTTGCTCGCTTTAGAACAGTCCAAAAAAATTCAAATCATTGGTTCACCAACTGTTTTATAATACATATGTGGATTTTGGCAATATGTGTATGTGTTTGTCCATGTCTGTATGGACCATTATGTGCTAGCTATCAACTTTTTTATTATCTGCACAAAACTGGTACTTGGAGCATCATACCTACGGGGGAAATGTCTGACTGAGTACAATAATGGGAGCTTAACCACAGAACATTCATTTCTTCCTACCTTTATGGCAAGCTAGGTCAAGGTGTGACCTCACTCCACGACACCCACCCACCAACGTCTCATCCCTTTCACCGTCCTCCCACCCTGCTGCGGCAAATGACCCCACCCTCCCCCCACCAGGTTCTAATCCAATTAGCTTTAGCCCTAATTATACTTGCAATGACTGATTACCAAAGAGGCCATTGTCTGCGTCGCGGGCTGGATGAATGGGACCGTGATTAGCGACTGGGCTAGCCTCCGGTAGCCATTAGCACCTCCGCACACCTTTCGCAGACCTCCAGGGGAAAAAAAGGGAGCAGAGGTCGCCATGTGCAGTAATTGTGTTCAGTAGATTAATCGTCTCAAGGTTAAATGAGAGATGTAAGCGAGGGCCTGATGGGTGGGTCCAGGTTAAGTGTGTGAGTTGGCAGCTTGTGAATGTTTGACTGAGTTGAGGTGGAATGAATGGATCTGTGGTCATTTTTCATCTTGATAATGAGGTAGCAAGTATCTGATTCATTCAGAATGGGACATGACCACAATGACTTAAGTAAACTGTCATTCATGCTGACATGAAATATGTGTTTTATGATGAACTGCTTGGTGAAAATCAATTTCATGTTCTTGCTAACATACTCTAACTCTAATTTGTTCTTCCCACCAGTTGTCTCCAGAGACAGGCCCCAGGCAGGGAGGAACCATGCTCACCATCACGGGTGAGAACTTGGGTCTGCAGTTCAAAGACATCCAGAACGGAGTCCGCATCGGCAAGGTGGCCTGCAACCCTCAGGAGGACCAATACATCAGCGCTGAGCAGTACGTTGACACTGTCCCACCGACACTGCAACTCTCAGACCACTGTCTCTATGTTTGCGATGGTTAAACACCAAGGCCGAGCCACCATACAAACATCCTCAGTCTTGAGTCACGGTCTTCTGGGTCTGCAACTACTCCCCTGAGCGATTCGGCTTCCAACAATGCATCAAAACTTCATCTCACATTAAGAAAATTCTATTATACCACACTTTACTGTAAACACATAAACAGCTGCCTTCTTCTGTTGACTGACCGCACTCTGCATGATGCATTCACGGTCTGCTCATAGTGTTGTAATTGCTGTTGCTGTCGATTAACATCTGACTTTTTGCTGCACTTAAGATAGAGACTATTCTTAAGAGAAGTGTTGGTTGCTAAAGCATTTATTGTGAATTTATTTTTGTAGAAACATTTAAGTGGTTAATCTACCTTCATAGTGTTGTTAAGTGTTCCTAATATTCCAAATTGTAGTGGATTTGATAAAGTCCAGAAAAACCCAAAAAACAAAATGACAAATATGATATAATCTGTGGATGTAGAGAACTGTTACACCACAATAACATATGACTTAACATGACTCAAACAAAACCAATTTCTTGCAATTTTATGTGGAATGCTTTTATTCCAGTTATTATCAAACTAATTATCACCACTAATAACTCAGAGAGAAAAGTAATACAATTTAAAGCGGCTTGTACATATCATCTGACCTCTCCATCTGATTTAGTTATGTTTTATACAAATTATGCGTCTCAGCGGGCGAAACTAGAACATTATATTATAACATGTTCTGAGAAAAGCTTTACTTGTGCAACGGCAGTAAACAATTGTCACTCCGACTTGTCTCTCGAGTTCTTGGTTCAGTGTATTGGACATGACTGAACTCTTTGTTGTCGCTTTAAACAGGTCGCCTCATTTCCATAAAATTCTTTAGTGCTCTTGTAAGTAATATCATGGGAATCATTAATTAGATTTCAGAGGGACATCAGTGAAACCACCATATGAGTCACACACCATTTGTGTTTTACATTGAATTTATCCAGAAGCAGACAAGATGGAAATTAAGGACAAGGAAATATTGAGGACACCTCCAGCTGTGAAGAGTGTCTCCAATATTCTATTTCCAACTATGTAGTTGTCATCTGTACGCTAACGCTCCATTTGCTGAGTTTTGCAGCAATGGTCCCGGCAGATTTCCTTTTCTCTCTGCCCCCTCACTTAGAATGAAAAGAAGAAATGTGACTTTGATGATTTGACAGTCAGAACAACAGAATGTTGTGCAGCTCTCACCATGCGATGACAGGTATCCCCAAAATGGGTTTAGAAAATGCAGCAGTGACATGTCAGGCTCGATTTATCATTCATAACCTCATATATTGTTGAATTCACAGGGAACAAACCGGTTTTATATTGGACTGTAAAGCTGTAGAGTCGTGTTAAATGCCTCCGTGTTGTAACTTTGTCCTTACCTCGTGTTCATTTTGTCGATCACATCCAAAACCACCAAGGTGTCGACGTTTAACCCTGTCAGCCCTGTAGCACTGCATTGGCCTGTTGCCATAGCACCCGCAGGAAGAGGAGGAGGAGGGCGCGGCTGGCAGTGAGGCTGTCATGCTAATTAAAAGTGATGTTAGCCATACGGCACCATTAGTGGCCCGGTTGCTCTAGTCATTCCCGTGACCCCATCAGAGCTGTAGGATAGGAGACGGGCTGGGGTTCAGGGATTGACAGTGCGGGTCAAAGGTCAGTTGTTGGAGAGAGAGGGGGGAAGAGAAAGGAGGTGCACTAACTGTTGGGCAAAATGTAGACACATTGTTCAGGCTCCGGCTTTCTTTTTCTCTGCCAGCGATTCATACAGCCTGCACATAATCCCTGTTATTGTGAAACAGAATTGCAAGAAAATGCTGCACCTTCTGCTTCTTTCTGTATTAGCAGGCTCGTCATTCACCTCAGCCATTTAATATTTACCAGATGGATTTGATTCCACATTGAGAAGTAAATTATTGGCAGCAGTGAGGAAAACAGAACCTGGTAATCCTTTTTTTTAATGCCTTATTAGTAGTTTTCATGTAACAATTTGGCTTATGGTTCATTTTTAACTATCACATTTTACCTCAATAATTTGATTGATGGAGGTTTAGTTTATAAAGCTGTTCTAACTACATAATAGCAGCTCAGTGCAGCCACCTGTCATCTGCGCAGTAATGATGCAAGTCAAGCTGCAGCTCCCAACTGAGAGCTGTCCTGCATTGTAATCGCCTCCACTGTCGTCTTGTTCGACCTGGGAATAAACGACAATAAAAACAGTAGAAACAAACAATGTCGGAATGTGAGATTCATTGTCGCAACAGAGCTGCAGTTGCCATCGCCACCTGCAGGGAGGACAGACACAGGAGAGTTAATAACTCATCCCGTGGAAGGAGATGTGTAGGATATGAGCTTGTTCAATTAATCAGCCTCTCTCGCTTTAACCCTCTCTCCCTCTCTCCCTCTCTCTCCCTTGCACTCTCGCCCTCTCTCTCTCCGTCTCGTCCGCCCGCTCTGGCTAATTAACAGTCAAGTGTGTCTCCAGTGGGTGAAACATGAAGTGAGTGTGTGCGCGCGCGTGTTTCTTCCCCCGTGGGCTACGCTACCACTCCTCCCCTCACTCAATAATTTCTCCAGTGGATTTTCATTTGGCCAACCAGCACCCAAGGCCAAGTGTGAAGCTTATGGTTCTACGTTATGCGTTAATGCAGATGCACACTCCCTGTTCAAGCACTGCAGGTTTTCTCTAATAGAACATTTGGTCTGCTTTTTGCTATTTTATGAGTAAGGCTTCAGAAACTATTGGAATTTTGAGCAGAAGAAAAATGTTGCACTTTCATCAATTCTATCTTAGGTTCACTTGGCCCATGATCAACCAAGAAACATTTTTTTTTTTTGTGTCGCAGTGATAATAGAACTCATCACTCCACCTCGTTGTTTCCCCTTTTTTCAGGATCGTGTGTCGGCTGAATGACGCCACAGGTTACAGGGTGCAGGAGGCTCAGGTAGAAGTGTGTGTGAGGGACTGTATTCACCAGGACTACAAAGCCATCTCCACCAAGGCCTTCACCTTTGTGGTAAGTGTGTGTGAATCTCTAAGACAAAACCTTTTGGATGTTTTAAATACACCCGGCAGCCATGATTGAGCCGTCTGTCCTCTCCCCGTGTCCCTCCTTAGTCTCCGTACTTCACCCGTGTCCATCCCACCACTGGGCCGCTGTCTGGAGGAACAAGGATCACCATCGAAGGCTTTCATCTCAATGCAGGCAGCGCTGTGTCGGTGAAGATAGGACTGCACCCCTGCAGCTATGAGAGGTGAAGGAAACAACCTGAACTCCCAGCAACTTATGACATAAAAACATTTATTGAAATTAGCAGTAAAATTGCAGGTGTTGGTATGCAGATGTTCTTTTTCCTCTGCAGTATATTGGATATTGGATTGCAATGATGTTTTGTGATAGTTATAGTCCTACTTACTGAATAATCAATGATTGTATGGATACTCTTCTCTTCCAAGAGGTAAATCAAATGTAGCTGGTTTTGTTACTGAAATACTTTTTAGTTCTTAGTTCTTGACATTGTGACTCTGAAGTTTATTTGGCTTATCCTCCTCCCTCCTCTGTAGACAATTACAACTCATAATGCATCCTAGACACTCCCCCCCAATCTTCCCTGTTCTTCAGTGTTAATTATAATAGTTATCGCCTTTTCACGGGTCTGAAAAAACAGCCGGAAAGAGGATGACCTGCAGTACTGTAATTCACAGCAATTGTGAGAATCACAGTGTAGCCTTTCTCGAGGGAAGCTGATATCATTGTTCAGTTATGCTGTGAATGACTTAAGTGCATGGCCCGCATTTTGTCAGAGGTATGACTATAATTTGGAAGGAATGATATGGTGTTACTGGTAATTGGTAACCCAAAATGTATTTTCTTTGAGCTCATCTTTGAAATCTGTATTTTTTTTCTGCCACCGTTTTCTTCTCGTCGTCAGGATTTCAAGAAGAGGAGACATTGATCCAATTTGATATGACTCTAATTCCTCCAGCCAAGAACTCTATTGTTTCTTTGAGTCCCTTCCTGGCAAAGTGACAGCAAACTGAGCTCTGGACTAAATCCACTCATGTATGGTGTCTGGCAGATGGCAGTGAAAAGAAACCTCACAGAAAAGATTGTCAGTTAACTAAAACGAGCACCTATGTGCTGAAAGCAACTTCCAGGCAAATATTTACACTCTCTATAACACTGCTGTTTTTATGATAGTGCCTCTTTCTCTCAGGCAACAAGTGACAGGTTAAACTAATGAGCTTGCACCTATCAAGTCCTTTTTATATCATATCAAAAGAAAAACGTAAAGGCCAATTTAAAGCTCTGTAGCACATCTGCAGAAAGGTGAACATAATAGTCTTGGCCTTTCATTCACTGAGCAGCAATAACCTTTATGGCCAAAGTAATGAACTGGTTGAGTCCATCTCTTTAATGTGTCTTTGTATTCAGTGAGCCCTCCGCTTTAATCAAAGCCTATTTACCCCAAGTCACTCATCCTCTTATCTCCCTCCACAACACCCTTTTCTTTCCCTCTCTCTTCTTTTTTTCTGTATCCCCCCTTGGCTTTCTTTTGTGTGGCCGCAACCTTGTCAGAAATACGTACGCGACATCACAGGCGCCCTCAAAGGCGGCAGTGTTGTGAAAATGGTTGCCATGGAAACGCAGCACTAGTGGAATGTGTAAAACTACTTTTTTTTATATATATCCTTCATTTTTTTTCTATCGTCATCCCCTCTTCATTCCTATCTCAGTATGAGAAATTGTCTCCTGGGAGAGAGCAAGGATGTGTCTGACAAAGACACCCGATTCCCCCGTTTATCCTTTTCTTTTGCCAACAAGGGGTGTGCGTCATGACCTAAAATTGATATCACGGTATTTTTCCTCTCTGTCTTTTTCTGTTTTCTCTCCTTTTTTTTGCAGTGACGACATATCACAGTATTACAGACATTTAAGGATCCCTCAAAACATGAATCTCTTTTCACTCTCCTGGCAATGTAGGGGAACGTATAGAAAGAAAAAAAATGATGGGGGAAAAAAATATGTGTTTATTGGCTCAAAATAGGCATGAAAAATGAGGTATAGCTACATGTATTTTGGGAGGCAGAGTGTGCCCCATAATGTAGGTTAATTAGTAAATGTAATGCAATTCCTTCTCAGAGTTAGACGAGGGGTAGGATTAGGCATCTCAACAGCATTTATTTGGCAGGAAACTCAAAGTATATCATAAGTACAATAGTCAGTGTGCCACAGGGAGTCGTCTATCAAATACATTTACATCCAGCAGCAACAGACACTCGTAGGCAAGCATCCAGGATTTTCTTTTTTTTTCTTTTCGTTTCTGTCCATGAATATTAAATACTCAAACATTGCTTCAGCACCCTGGCGGACATGCATGCGGTGGAGCACTAGAGCGCAGAACATCGTGATACATTTATAGTGAACTGGAAGGGCACCCTAGAGGGCACTTTTTTCATGTTAGATTAGCAGCACTTTTTTAAAATCAAGAGTCTTACCTGTGCTCCAGCATGTGCACCTACGCTAGCCACATTAGCTGTGGAACATGCTGACAACGTGTTAGACAGGCCAACCTGCGAAATAAACAGTGAAGCAATGTAAAAATCTCACAAGTTCCAAGTTATAAGATGGTATTGATCCTTCCTCGAGCTTCCGTTTTCAGCGAACACTGCTGAATCCTGCTCCCATTGAGAAAGCAAACCAAAGTAAAAATGGTTAGCACACATATTTTCCAATTGTAGTGTTGTTTCTTCACTTCCTTGGATGTTGGGAGTAGATGAGGACAATTGCGTTGGTTCTTGCAGCCAACAACAGTAAATAATTATGTACTTTGTTCAGACCTTCACAGCTTCGTGTGGGAGTCTGCATTAGCAAGTATGTGTAACCCTCAACCTGCATGTTAAAAACTAAAGCATTTATCAGAGTAGTGATTTTATTGCAGAACGTGACACAGGTGATGTCAATGAAACCAATATACCATCTACCCCACGGCCAGGCCAACCCAACCCCGACCCACTTCAAGCCGACGGGATGTAGCAGCCAGAATAGGCTTTCACTCTTTCGTCTTCTCTATCATCTCCTGTCTTTCCGTGGATTCCGCTTCAACAGATAACGGGAGGATTTGTGTGCGGATCAGCTTGTTCGACTCAGAATTTCCCACTATGCCACCTGCCATCATGCCTGCACAAATGCGCACCCACCCGTATGCGCACTGTAGGATGTTAGCAGACGACGGGTGACACAAAACACATACTTTCACAATGTTAATCTCCTATCTGCGCGCTGTATTTATATGCAAATTCACAGAACTGCACACAGTGAAAGCGCACCTGCTCCACGCACTGATTATAAACGTACTGTACATTCATGTAGGTACGCACAAATGCATGTTGCTCGCAGGTGGCCATCCTCCTGCAGCTCGGCCAACACTATCCCTCCCCACCCCCACCTGACGCACAAACAGACACACACACGGGGAGGGGACGGTTCAATGAGCCACTGGAGTGGAGCACAAAGTTTCTGGCAGCAGCACAAAGTTTCCCAGCAGGTCACAGCTGGCTGCCTGTCTGCTAGGGAGGGAGTTACATCACACAGAGAGACGACCAGCCTGATCTGCCACTTCAGATCTGTCAGCCACAGAAAGCGCAGGAGGGAAGGAGAGACAGACATGGAGAGAAAGACAGACAGAGAGAGAGTGAGGGCTTTGAAGTATATCACTCTATGATTCGGGCTGATGAAACCACAGTCGGACAGACTGAAAGATGTTGGCCTTGTGGATGGGTGACTCTGTCACCATTATGTGTGCGTTTGTGTGTGTGTGCGCCTGCTATTTTGTCGCAGCTGATAAATAATTTATTAGTTATTTAAGGGATGAAGTAGGATTTTTTTTCCTGTATACTCACTTCAGTTTTTATTCTCCGTGTCTATCTCATAGCTTGTCAGATAGTCAGCTCCCAAATACTTCAAATCTCTCTCAAGACCTTCAGGTGTAGGTCGCTGTGTGAGACCCCATCAGCGACACTCGTACATGACATCTCTCTTAATCTTTCTCTCCTGTCTTTCCGTCATCTCCTGCTCTTCCAGGCGGAGCAACAAGGAAATAGTGTGCGTGACCCCGGCGGGACAAACCCCAGGCACCACCCCAGTCATGGTGGACATCAACGCTGCTGAGCTGAGGAACCCAGAGGTCAAGTTCAACTACACAGACGATCCCACCATCCTGAAAATCGAGCCCGATTGGAGTATCGCCAGGTGAGGGCACAAGCTCTGCCTTTCTGTCAGCCTATCTGGGTGCCGCAAAGATTAACCTTTTTTATGAATGTGGAGGATTTTCTGTGTTGTGTAGAAGCTCACTGGCATAATATTGACATAGATTGGTGCATTTTTTAAGTTCTGCTGCACCATATTGATAACTCCATCAGCTACCTTTGTATGCTATATCAGCACATTATATGATTCTTTTATTATCTATAATTTAGATCAACACAGTTTCTGATCTGCAATTCTGCTTGATGTGCATCTGTAGTGCAGATACAAATGCATTGATACATTATTAATCCCTGGTGGTGGTTGTGCCATACATTAATGTCTTTTTTCAAGCAGAATAGCCAACTAAACTGAAATATGAACTCTATGTAAAAGGTGATAAATGTGTTATTCTGCCAGCATATGCCCTGCTCTTCCTCGAAGAAGGAAACTAACTAAACATTCCTCTACATTTTCACACTCGTCTTGCTTTTCAAAGGCATATTATTTATTCTGTTTATCTTTATATTTCAAAAGTAAATCTTTGAGAGCAGGAACAGCAGTGAAGGCTCCTGAAGCAGTGCACTGCTAGTTGATGAGCTGCAGCCGAGATGTATCTTTAAATATTACTTGACTTATTGAAATGAGACTACATAGCCACAGGAAGATTTCCTGTGCAAACACAAGCTGTGTTGTAGAGGAAAAAAATAAAAAAGCTTGGAGCTTCCAAGTGCTAATGGGCTCACTAGCATGACCTAGAAACTCCTCTGCTCCTCATCTCAAACATGAAGCCAGCACACACACACACACACACACACACACACAGTTGACGGTCTCATTTACTTCAAAAGTATAGTTCCAGGAACATGTCATACTTATTCCCTGAGTTTTTCTACAGCATGTTTTTCCTTTGCATTTTTTTTTTAAAGTTCTCAGATAAAAGCTGGTATTCAAATAACAACAAAAAACTCTCCCAGGACACATTAGATTATTCCAGCAGACACTTTGTCTGTTCAGACACTGTAACAATCCACTACTCCATAATGGCAGGGGGTCGAGGTGAAAATTGGGGGCCACGTTTAAAACTCTGCAGGGAGACAGAGTCTCTCGTCATGCCAAAGAGGTGTGAGCGGATGAGAAGTCTCATTTGGAATGGGATGAATAAAAGGTTGAGGGCAGGCAAGGGCAAATAGGAATGAAAGTGTTGGCTGTAGCCTGGGGGGGGGAAAATACCCCGACACTCGCCTTGTGTTTGGTGTTTCAATCAGCGCTCCCAGAGGAGGAGGTGCATGGTTCTCCCAGCCAATCACACTTTATTTAACAAGCTATTTTTTTTTTTTTTTTGCTGGGTCACCTTTGATGACCCTGTTGCC
Source organism: Spondyliosoma cantharus (assembly GCA_900302685.1). Taxonomy (NCBI): domain Eukaryota; kingdom Metazoa; phylum Chordata; class Actinopteri; order Spariformes; family Sparidae; genus Spondyliosoma; species Spondyliosoma cantharus. The sequence goes on along the minus strand of OMLP01021945.1, from coordinate 9,804 downwards.
TGGGCCATTGTAGACAGCCTCCCATGTCCAAAACACAAATCTGACACGACTTAGACACCTCTCTTCAGGAAGAGGTTCTTGGGCTAAATATACAGACAGATTGTGTGACAGTCCACCTAGTTTACACAATGTAGTACAGTGCACCCCGTAGTTTACACTGGATGTGTGGAAAACATTCTTATTGTCCAGAGCTACCCCTGTGGAATGTTGCCACATTGAGCTTGTTCACAGCTCTATGTTCTGACATTCCACTAACAAAGAAGAAACTTTTTGTAAATCTTCCAAACTACTTAGTTGTCACACACCACTCTTTTCACCATTTGAAGCATCTGTCGCCCTCATTTAAGCCTCTCAAAAGCCTTACGCCCTCTTCGTTTTCATCCTGTTTGCTCTTCATCATCACTTCAGGGTCTCGGTCTGGCCTCACCTTAATCTCCATCTGGCCTCAGCAAAACACAGCCCACTCCCTGGATGTGGATGTTTTGTCATGTGTGGCCTATGTCCATGTATATCTATAATTTAGGATGCTTTAATTCCACCAAAACTGAGAGAAAAAACCAAGAAGAGAATCAATTTCTTCTCAGCCACAATAAAACGCTTGAACAGTAATTAAATGTGCTCTTTTTGGTGTATCATTGCCTCTATGAAACTGAGCAAAATACCAGCCAGTGTGTAATTTGTGTAATGTTTTATTTTGGTCATCGATGCCAGTGGTGACTCACTGTCGCACGAGGCTTCAAGCCTCGCCTTAGCTCACTCCAGTTTTTAGCTTGTATGCTAACTTGTTTAGCTGCTGTCAGAACAGCTTATATCAGGTAAAGTTCAGCCAGGCCAGCAGAGGCTGTCAAGAAGTCAGCGTGGGGGAATAGGACTCTCACCCATATTACCGGTGTCTCCGCTGGTGAGCGTCACACAGACCTGAATAGGTCACAGGTGTAAAGGTTACAGAGCATGTCGGATCACTGACAGCCGTGCAGTCGCTGAGTGTATCTCATGCTGGAAAAAAAATGCCGCAGTGCAACTTTAATACACCCTGAAAGTATCTCCCCTGGCTTTGGAGAGGTGCCGAGGAGAGGCCAAAAGCTTCGGCTCTCACGAGCAGTGCTACATATATTCGCTTATTCTTCCCTCCAGCTTCCATATCGGTTTAAAGAAGCTTTTAACATTCATACCAGGGCTCTACCGTTGCTATCATTACCTGAAAATGGGCTTCCATGAATAAGCAGGCAAAAGGCTTCAGCAGCGAGCGAGCGTTAATGGTAAATCGCAAACTGGAGGGCCCTCTTGGCTCCCACAGAGAACAGATTTATTAACATTTATCTGTACTGATAGGCCTGCTGAAAAGTGTATGCTCTTAGACCCTGAATGAAAGAAAAGTACAGCAGAGGAGATACATGAATATGTGACACACAAGGGCACATAGAATTGTCTTTATCACCCCAGTACCATTGTATAATTGTGTGTGTCTTGATTTTCTCTAAAATAATTCTTGTTATCGCTTTCTTTTGTAGTGGAGGAACCATGTTGACCATTACTGGGACCAATCTGGCCACCATCAAGGAGCCCAAAATGAGAGCCAAGTATGGAGCTGCTCAGTCAGAAAATGTAAGTGGTTTGATCCAGACACCTGCACACAGTTTTTATTGACAAAACAAGAAAAGCAGTGACTTGAGTTGGCAAGTGAGATGGAGTGAGACCAATATAGACACACAGGTGTCTCTCTGCTGTCTCCCTCTCCCCCTCTCTCTATGGAAAAAACTGATTTTCAGACGATACACACACACGCACACTCCTGGGACACAGACACACACACCTGACCCGTCGGTCAACCAGCCAAGGGCCCATTTTCTGTTTGTTTTTGATGTTGAATTTCCTTTTAGCAGTTTAACCTTTGAAATGTCAACCAGCAATAAAGCGGCTCCTGCAAATCCCCCTCTCTTCACCTAGCACCACGGGGCTTGGCTAACCTTTCTCCCGCTCTCAGCTGAAAGTAAAAATATCCCTTCTTTTTTTCCTTTGTCCCCATCTCTGCAGTAATTTTTATTTTTGCTTGGTTAACATTTCTATTGACCTATAAACACAGTTTTGTTCTGCGTCTGTGTGATTCTACATCCTCTGTCTGTGTTAGTATGTGACATACAGGACATCATGTAAGACTATAACATGCTGTGAAACTATGCAAAGGTCTCCTCAGCCGTGCTGTGTTATCGTTAACAGCCACTGGCTGACCTCTCCTGTTTCTCCGCGTGTCATTACAACCTCATTTGTTCTTCGCTGTCTGATTCAGGTGTCGAACCCCACAGGGGGATTTCCAGATGATATCAACACTGATTACAACACTGATGTTATTAAGCCATCCTCCTCCTCATTATGTCATTACCGAGACATTTTAATCACTTAAATCACTTCACCCTGTTCCAGCCATCGTGCTGTATATGTTATTGATTAGTCACATGTGAGTGTTTGGGTAAGAATATGGATATGAATGATGTGAAGGTGAAGAAAAAGATACATATTATAAGATCAGAAATGAAAGAACCTCATCCTTATTAATTTAATTGTGTATCATCTTTTCTCCCCTGTCCTTCTTTACTGTGTATCTTCCTTCTCTAGAACTGCACGGTTGTCAACAACACTGTGATGGTGTGTCTGGCGCCCTCTGTGGCCGGTTCTGAAAAGGTCTTCTCGGAGGTAGGCAGCAGCCCTGATGAGATTGGCTTCGTCATGGACGACGTGCGCTCTGTGCTGGTTGTAAACGAGACATTCAGCTACCACCCGGACCCCGTGTTCGAACCTCTGAGCCCCTCGGGCATGCTGGAGCTGAAGCCCAGCTCACCACTCATACTCAAGGTAAATTGCCTTGTTCTCTTAGCATTGATCTGTTTTGGCCTCGTCTCTACCTGCCTCTGCTCTACATCCATCACCTCCTTTCTCTTGTACAACTTCTTTTGACTTTTCTTTTTTGTACTTAGCTTCCCTTCTCATGTGATCTGTACTCTTTGTGTCTTCTCAATCATATTTTAGTCTTGTTTTCTCCTCATTTCTCCCTTCTTGCATTACCTCTCTCATTTTATTTGTGCTGCCTGCCCTCTTTCACATTATAAACCATGCATGTATGGGAATAAAGAATTCTTATAAGTGAACAATGTCAGGATGGAGGTTGAGTTGGTTTTGCATCAAAGCTTTTAATTCAGTAAAGATGTGGGAGAAATGTTTTAAAGCACACCAGGACATAAGGAGAAAAGAAGGTTCGCTGAGGGCTGGCACTCACACTAAAAGAGATGTAATAGCAGATAGCAGCAGTCCAGTAATGTTGAGTATGTTAGCAATGTGAAAAGCTCAATCTTACAAATGATTATTTTAGAAAACTCTGCCGCAACCTCCCAGTCAGCATCCAACTCAGCTGATAAGACACTGACAGCCATTTGAAATGATTTGCTCCAAACATTCCTGTACAGACACTTCACTCCCTCCTTCCTCTTCCTTTGAGAGTTCTTCTTTCAACGCAGCAGTCTTTCAGATGTGCCTCAACCTTGAAAGATGTTATATCTCCGCCTGCTGTCTCCAGTGGGGTTTGGAGACCTTTAAGGAAGCTTCTAAACCCCCCCCCCCCCTTAAAA